>PVJO010008036.1:0-35081 GCA_004026905.1 Hystrix cristata | reverse complement strand
TAGCAGCACAGTTTGTAATAGCTTAATCGTGGAAGCAGCCCAAATGCCCATCAACAGCAGAACGGATAAAGAAAATGTGGTTTTTTTATACAATGGAGTACTACTCTGCCATAAAGAATGATAAGCTTGAGATATTCTTAGGTAAATGGATGCATCTTGAGACCATACTCTTAAGTGAAATAAATCGGACACACATGTTTAAATACCACATAGTTTCTCTGGTGTGAGAAACTGAAGTGTAAATAAAGACTAAAATGTATTATATTGGGAAAGGGAAGAAAATGTCCAAATGAGAAAGGGAACAAGGGAGGGGGAAAGGAACAGAGGGACAAAAGAAATAAGAAATGGAAGGAAAAAATGGAAACAAATCTTTTGTAAATAGGGAGGGAGGAGGGGGTGAGGGGAGGGGAACGGGAAAAAAAGAAGCAACAAGGAATATCATGTACAGGTACAAATTCCCTATGATGAATGTTATCAATATGTACATCTAAAATGTACCATTAAAATAAAATTTAAAAATAAATAAATAAATAGCACAGGCTGGCCTTGAACTTGGGATCCTCCTAGCTCAGCCTCCCAAGTACCTGGGATTAACCAGCATGTGACATTTCACCTGGCTCCTATTCAATGTTTTATTAACAAATACCAGAGCTCAAATGCTTAAGAAACTAACAAAACTGGTTAATGGAAATAAATTTTTATTTCTACTTTAGGAAAAGAAAGAAATTGTTCTAAGCAAATTAATCCGTTACAAAAGTGAAAGCAAGAAAGTACACAAACTTATAGAGCAAGATTTGAAGATGATATAAGAGATAACAAAACAGGATTTAAGACTATTTCTTATAAAAGCTAATAAATAAATTTAATGACTTTCTCAAAGGATCACTGAAGCACATGAATATAAAGAAAACTGAAGATGTAAAGGCACAAAATGAATGAGGAGAACTGAAGCTGTAAAAGCAAAAGAAAGGCAAATAAAGACATAATAAAAAGCCTTGAATAACTACAACACACTTTTTCTCAAATACTTCCCTTGAAGATGCAAGGTTTTTTTTTTTTTTTTTAGGATGTAAGTTTTTAATCAATACAAAACTAAAAACATTTATTCCGAACACTCTAATAGGCATGTATTTAAAGAGAATATGTGCTGGCTGCCACATATTATTGTCTCCTCCCTATAGGCATAATTAAAGATTCTAAATCAGGTTGGTTTGCCTCTTCTAAACACAAACACAATCTTAAGTGTTATCTGCTACTCCCTTCTGTATCTCAGAAAACAGATCCACATATCTTTGGAAAAGTTACTTATTTGATTTTGAAATGGAAAGCTTAAACAGTGATGCCTCAAAATACTTCGCTAAATGTTTTTTAATTTAGTATACTCAGATATGCAGAGTAAAGCTGTGTGGTCAAAAGAAGACATTTATTTGGGAATCAAGAGTTCAACTGACTGCCTCTAAGATTTATTATAACCTTTACTGAGTTTAAAATATATTCACAACGTATAGTCCACACACAAAATAAAATCTCATTAATTTAAACTTACTAATTTGGAAAGTCTGGTAAGAAGGGAAAAAGTAGAAGGGAAGGAGAAAGGATTACAAAGTAATATTGCTCTAACCGAATGAATCCTAATGCTGAAACTTCATTTTCACCATGACAGACAATAGCAAAATTCTTTAAAAGCTCATGAAGATTTTGTAAGAGTAGTTGAAAAGATATAAACAGTGGTTAATCATTCTTGCATTTACTTTGAGTAAAGAGTTTAATTAAACAGAGGTCTCATTTGATCAACAGCCCTTATCCAGACTTTAAGTTCAAAACTACTTGATAAGAAAAATGATTTGGCAGGGGGCGGGGGGGGTCGGTGTGTCTACGGGGTGTCCCTGTTCTTAGTCTTTACAATTACATTTAAATTACATATATATGGCAGTGGTTTCCAACCATCTGTGCTTTGTATTATCACTTACATAATTCTCTCTCACTACTATGATTCGCAGCCAGAATGATTTGGGGGTAGATGGATGTTCACACTCTCTGAAGGCCAGGTAGAAGAGCTATATAAAGAGAAAAGCTACCTCTGCCACCTCACTACTGGTATGTCTCACAACCTGACTTATTGGTATGCCTAACAATTGAGACTTTACTGTATTCCAGTTATGTAAAATATTGTTATAGTCTTTAATGTATGCCAGTTATGTGAAATGCTATTACAGGCCTTTTCTATCTATTTGACCAAACTAATAGAGGAGAAAAAAAAAAACCTCCATGTAAATAAATGTCTATGTAAAACCTTCTTTTTTTCTTTAGAAACAGTTCAGTGGAAGCTACTTAGAACTGTTCAACTGCAAATGGTAATGAGAAAAGTATTATTATTATAAACAAAAAATGTCTTTTGAGAAAATATTTTTCTGCCCTTACAGTTCTAGAGAACTAGACTACGTACAGACTTTAAAAGTGTAGAAAATATTGCTACCTTCTGAGTCAGGATCGCCAAATGGATTTAATTCTGCTACATCAGGCTCATCATCAAATGGATTTGAATTCACAGTGGTCAAGTCCTTTTCTGTTTCATCCAAAAAGTTAAGTTTGCTGATAAGCTCTGAAAATAAACACATGTGTTAGTCCACTATAGTTGTGGTGATGCCTAATTACTGCAATCATAAAACAATACAAATTCTAAAAATTTACACTAATAATACCTGCAAATGATAAGATAAAGCATTTTATCAATGGCAAAATGCCATTCAAATATTTTGTAGTATACCAACACTTCAAAATAAAACAAATATGTGTATTTTAAAATTATATCAGGTAATGAACTATACTAATTTCATCTGAATTGATTTCAATTCCACTAAAAATATCTGATATAGGTTTTTAGAAAAAACATCCTATACTCCAAATATACAAATACTAAAAAAAAGCATATGAGCTCACTAAAGAAATATTGTCATGTTATATGATCAAGTATTATTTTAGATTATATTCTAAAATCATTAAGGATCCTGATGCAAGACTTTGTTAAAGATGGTAAATTCTGTTACCCTGTTGTCTGTTGGCACACTACAAATTACCAAAGAAAACATTTAGGTAAAAGCACAAAGACAAAACTGACAATTGAGTACAGACTTAAGTGAAGATATAGCAGGTCACAGTAAATACAGGCAATAAGAAGCAGAAGAAAGGAGGAAGCTCTTAGACCTTCAGAGGAACTGGCTGATTTAGCTGAAGGCATATTTGCTTGCTTTATGCAGTCATCTTGATCTTCATCTAAGCTGCTCAGAGCATTCAACTGGTTTACAATTTCTGTAAACAGAAGCCAGTCAAGTCAAATGTAAGGTAAGGTCATTTAATAAAACAGCAGTAGAAAGTGTGCTGTTATTCAAAAAGACAAAGAGGGGATGTTTGGTTAATCATGAGAATACGCTCAGAGATGTTATTTTGATGAACTATAACAGATATAACTAACTGAATGTTGCACTGTGCTGATATTTTAAAATAGCATTTTATTGTCAAAACATTTATTAGTAACATAACTGTTAATAAACACAAAACAAAAATAATTATCGCAAGACGTTAAAACTGGCTTTCAGGAAACATTTTGCATTTGTAAAAACAAATTGTGCTTCAAAATAGTATATCTTAGAAACGGAATAAAAACATCCTCTGATATTGACTATTTTATATATTCTAAACTTAAACAAAAGGGTTTAAGACTTTACCTTCACGAAGCATGCACATAATAAGCATTCATTCATATTCTAGAATTTTAAAAATCAGCACTAAAACAACAAAAGCAGGCAATAGCTACTATTTTCTACTTTTGTTTTGTATGGCATCTCTTAAGGCAATTCTTACCTACACATTTACTTTAGGAAAGCTTATGATTTAGCCAATAAGAGATACAACAAAAAACACAAGACTGACAGAAAAAAAATTTTAGAATTCATTTTGCGTATACAAATTTTTTAAATGAGTCATATATATTTTGGACAGCTCTTAATATGTGAAACTACCATTCACTGAGCGAAAATCAGACAACTTGGAAACAAGATAATAAAGACCTACTAAGGTATTCTAATTAATCTTCAATGTTTCCAAAGTTATAACCTGGGAATAGCTCAAGAGAAGAGGATACGATCTGAAGAGAAGAGGATAAACCAAGCCATCTAGGTCACTTGGTTGGAAAGAAAGAAAATGGTTAGACGAAGAAAAGAGTAGTAAATTTGACATTAACACTTCTGTTCTTTAACACTGTAAATCTAAGTAAACAAGCTAAATTTTATTTAAACCAAATCAAAGAATATATGTTTGTAATATGGCAGCCTTCATGAATTCATTTGTTGAACAAATATTTATCAATCTGTGTCAAGTCCTCTGCTAGAGACCCAAGGGTAAAATATACACACATGGTACTGTCCTCAGATAACTTACATTCTATAAAGACACAGATAAATATTGAAACAGACTTAATAAATGACTATTATATCAGGCTATCAAAAATATTATACATCTTTGAGCAAAATGCATATGAAAAGTTGATAAATGTATTAATTTCCTTTGCCTGAATGAGAAAATGTATTTTGCATGAGTAATACTGCTTCAGATAGACAAAGTGAACCATGGGAAATAAGGTGTATATCTAGTTAAATCCCAAGTGAATTCTTCATCCTAACTTGAATAGCAATGAAATCAGCTAAGCCTGGTCAAACTTCTGTGCTGACTAAAAAGTGTCTTCTTCCATTTTACCCTGCTAGTAGCTTTAAACTTCACTCTGACTCAAATTAACTTAGCAAATTTCTCAGGAGGTAGAATTCATTCATAAATCAGATCCTTTACTTCCCATTATTTATCATTGTAACTCTTAATTTTTAGAAAAGTATAGTGGAGTAGAAGATCAATGTTAGGTGACAACTAGTCTCAGAACTGATTTTTTAAAAGTTCTTTAGTAGTTGTATATTTTTTAAAATGTGCCAATTAACCTTGGAAATATAAAATATAAAAAACAAAATATTAATAATAGCAGGAAGACTTTGGATAGATTAGTAGTCAAGTCTCATAAATAGCTTAAGAGGTATTACTAATATCTACATTTCATGTATATTATGTGTATATTCCCAGGTGAGCAATTACTAGATTGAAAAAACTTGTAATGCTCAAAGACCTGTAGTTTTCTTTATATAGGTAAGCCATTTTAATTATTTTATGTTACTAAATGTAACCTCAATGAGAATAGAAATCAGTCACTTATTTAACATTTTAAAAGATGAATACTATAGGAAATACTGAAGTAATATTAGACTTAGTCCTTACCTTTAAAACATTAACACTGTTTCATGGAATTTCATGTACAATATAGGCGTTTATGTAAATATTATCAAAATTATTATATGACTTAATTATTTACATTGAAATTTTTTGAATATTTTGAATATTTCATCCCTTTTATTATGCTTTGGGTGATATCTAAAACCACTGATAATCATTTTCTCATTAAAAATCCAAAGTAATTCTTTCTATTCTCTTCACTATGACAAAGTATCCTTCTTACCCTCATAGACTCATCCTTAGTTTAAATAAGTCCTTACTTCATTTCTAGAACTTCTGCTTCTAGAGCTTTCATCTAGATTAACAGAACAAAAAGATAAAATTCTGATTATTTATATCAGTATTTCCTATATTTGATATGTGAAAGCATATCATATTTGATACAGAAAAGCAACTTCCAAAAAATACAATGTATCTACTTAAGAAACATTTATCAAATACTTGCTATATGCCTGAGTTACTACCTGCTCTCATGGCTTTTTATGTTTTAGAGGGAAAGACAAATAAGTAAAGCAATATCAAGTATGTGATAAATATGACTGAGATAACATCAAAGGCTAGGTAAAATTATAAGAGGCATATAACTCAATCTAAGGTCAGGAAGGCTTCCTGGATCTTTACCTACATTTGACCTAACATAAGACAAATAAACACTGTTATTTTATTATTAAAGTAAAAAGAGGAAACAGAGGCCATTTTATGAGGACAAAAGAGAGGCAAAAAAGAGAACATGATATATTTGAAGAACTGCAAGTTGCAAGGAATACAATAATATGAGGCTTGCACATTGTGATGAAACTAAAGAATCTGAACTTTATCTGAGAGGTATAAGAACCTGTTGAAAGGTCAAATGTATATTTTAGAAACATCATTTCAGTGGCAACATGGTGATAACATTTGAAAAAACAAAATAGGAAGCAAGACATCACCACTCTACAAGGAAAAGCATTCAATAAATATTCATTAAAGAATAAATTAATAAGAAAGATTTAATACCTCATTTGATACAGGGGTTACAGAAGGAATGTAGGATAAGTGGTGGGTCTGTGTCTTAGGTAACTGCATAGAAAGCAGTTCCAGTACTGCAACAGGGGCTGTTCACTTGGGGACAGCTTGTGAAACTACTCATGAACACACTTCAACTTGCAGTTGCTATGTCTGTCAGTAGCCTAATATATAATTTTGTTACATATTTCTCCTTCTAAAACCATATTTCCTGCTTCTTCCAAATTTCCTTCACTGAATGTGTTTTGCTTTTATAATCAGAAAAAGTTAAAAACTTAGAAGATTTATAACAAAAATTTATTACTGGAAGTTTTTTAATGGGAAACTTTCCTCGGAATACACAGCCCTGACACACAACATTTTTATATACTTTATTAAAGCCGTGTTTTACTGAAATTCATACATTTGGAAAACGCTAATAATACTGTGTAATACTGAAAACAAATTTCTTCCTATATTACTGCTAAAACTGAGCAATAAACCCACAGAGCAGAACATTTGTTGTAACTGAGTGCCAGTCTGGATTTCATTCACGTTGGTGAGAATAAGAAGGGAAGCTAAATAAGGGGCAGGCAATCGAAGTAAAGGGTCAAGTAATTTGAGACTTTTCTTTACAGTTAGGAAGGCAAAAAAAAAAAAAAAAAAAAAGATAGAAATTGACCAACAGAGATTATCACATTGAACGAAAAAGGGAGGTGGGGTGGGGAGGAGGCATAAAGAGTAGGCGGCTTTTTCCTTTCAAAAAGTCTGTAAAATGAGTTAAAGGAAAAAGATAAATTGCCCAGAGCTAGAATAAACCTACAAATCTTGCAACACTCTCATTCTTCTCTAAAACACAACTAGATTCAGTAGAGGTGTACAGCATCTTAGTTTAAGCCAATCTGAAACAGCAACACTTCAACTTCTTCACAGAGATCAAGGTAAAAAATATGTCACTTTCCTCACAGGCCCAAGCCCATAAATATGATTTATGGATACATCTAATAGGCTGAATAGTGCTATTTTCAATCCCTTAGCCAATCATAATGAGAGAGAGAGAAGCTGCTTCAGGTAAGCAAGGAAACACCAAGTGGTCTCTCTTCCTACATCTTCAACCTCTCTCTCTATAATTGTTCCTTCCCAATGGCTTATTAATATGACTAAGTTTCCCCCCCCAAAAAAAAATCCCTCAGTCATTATCATCTATTAATTTGGCCCATCTTTTATAACTTTATATAAGAATACTTCTTGAAAACACAGTAGTTTATAACTTTTCACCTACCTTAATCTTTCAAAACTCTCTGAAGTCTGCTTTTGATCCCCACTTGTATCTATACTCTTATTGATCTGCTCTGAGGTCACCAATTTACAGTCTAATAGGCAATTATTTTGATAAATTTAAATTCTTATATTTGACTTCTGTGTGAATAACCATGATTAATGATTCTCTCCTTGAAATTCCTTCTGCCCCTTCCAGGACACTAGTATCTCCCTATTCTCCTGACAATTCTTTTTATAAAACTACTCTTTCTTCTGCCTCTTAAGTATTCCCTGTGATCCATGGGTTTCATTCCCCCTGCCCTCATTCTCTGCTCTTCCTGGAAAAATGAATCTAATCTTTTGGCTTAAACACACAAATAAAGGTAATTATCAAATATGTACTAAATGCTAGACTTAAATTTCCAACTGCCTAATGGGCATTTTCATCTAATGATCCTGTACAATCCACTTAAGTGATTAACATATAAAAATGAAATTCAACAGCTGTCTATGTATGCTATGCTCATCTTTCTAACACATACCAATTTTTATCATATCACTACTATTTAATATATGTTGAAAAAGAATGAATGAACAAAGAGAATCAACACTTGGCATCATATTTATCAAGGCAGAGTCATATGATATGCTTTATTTCTTCAATTTTTATTTGTTTATTAGTACAGTTTTATGCTACATAATGATTACATTCCTTATGGGGAGCTGGGACATATATGTAACACGTCTTAATTCTTTGATTCCCTTTCCCTCCTCTCCCTCCTCCCTCTCTCCATCTCTTGGTCTCGCCTTTCCTTTTGCAAAAGATCTATCTCCCTTTTTCCTATTATCCATCTTGTATTTTGCACCTTATTTATATTGGGTTTCTCACATACAGAAACCATGTGATATTTAAGTTTATGTGCCTGATTTATTTCCCTTACATTGTGGTCTTAAATTACAGAAATATGTTCTATTTGTGTATCTGTCTAATATGTATATGTATGCATGCATGCATCTATGTATGTATGTATGCATCTATCTAAATATTTCATTTATCTTTAGAAATGCTAGTTTAAGACACCACCACAAAATTTGGTGGCTTAAAATAACAAATATTTTCTTTCACAGTTTTGTGAGTGGACTGGACTTAGCCGGGTAGTTAGTTCACTGTAGTTTGATGTTGTCTGAGGCAGAAGTCATTTGAAAGCTTGACAGGACTAAAGATTCAAAATAGCCTCTTCACACATATGTTTGCTATTTTATGTAGGAATAGTAGAACAACTGGGTGCTGACCAGGCATTCTTCTCTCTCCAAGTGGATTGTACACATGGCTAGTTTAGGGGTCTCCTCAGCATATCAGGATAGGTGGACTTTTTACATGGCAGCTCCCTTTCTCTACAGCACGCATTACCAAAGGCTCAAGCAGAAATTACAAGGCATTTTAAAACTTAGCTTTCTAAATCGTAAAGAGTATTTTATTGCATCTATTTACAGTGATAGCTCAGAGACAAATGAGGAGACTAAAAAACAATATGAATATTGAGAAGGATGGTTCATTAGAGGACTCTCTTTGGAGACTAGCCATGCCACATGGTAGATCAACAAACCAAGAAGTTGGAAATTATTTTCTTTCTAACACATTTACTATATTTTTTACATGTTATCTTTTAGTTTTTTATTTGTATACACCTGAAATAAGGCACAAATCTTAAAGTGTATAATTCAATGAATTTTGATAAATGAATATCCTGTGACCCAAGATGCACAACATTTACATCATCTCCCAAAGTCCCTCAGGATATCACTATTCTGATGTTTTTCATGTAGGATTAGCTTTGCCTTTTCTACAATGTCACATAAATGGAATCGTATACTCTTTTCTGTAATCCCTCTTTCACATAGCCTAATAGTTTTGGGAAACATCTATTTATTGAGCCTAACAATAGTTCTTTCCATAGTGTTCCATTCATGAATAAACTACAGTTTATTTAGCCATTCTCCTGTTTATGCACACATGACCTATTTCCATTTGGGCTATTATGAATAAAACTGCTATAAACATTTTTGTGCAAATTTTTTGTGGGAATAGTTTTCAATCTTTTTGAGTAACCAACAAGAAGTAGAATTGCTGGGTCAAGAGGATAGTTATATGTCTAGCATGGTAAGAAATTCCCCAAGTGATTGTACCATTACACATTCCACCGACCATCGATGAAATTCTCAGTCTATACCCTTGCTAACATTTGGTATTGCCAATCTTTTAAATTTTAAACATTCCAGTGGGTATGGAGGAATTTCTCATTGTGATTTTAATATGCATTTCCCTGATGAGCATTGACAAATGTCGGTAGGAACTTTTTCATGTACTTATTGGCTAGAAGTATATACTTTTTATGAACCGTATGTTAAAATCTTTGCCCATTTTTAGGGGCTGGGGATTTAGCTCAGTGATTAGAGTGCTTGCCTTGCAAGCACAAGGGCCTGAGTTCAATCCCCGGCACCACCAAAAAAAAAAAAAAAAAAATCTTTGCCCATTTTTAAAGAAATAGGGTCGTTTATTATTGAGCAGGGCATTTAAAAAAATCTATTCTAAAAATATGACATGTATCTGATAAATATGCTTTTGGATAACTTTTTCTAGCCTGTGACTTTTCCATATATTTTATTAATGGTTTATTTTGATAAGCTTAAATTCTCAACATAATAAAGTCTAATTTACAGATATTTTTATGTCATGGTTGTTACAAATGCTCCTTGGTTTGTGCTAAGTTTACATCCCTATAAAGCCATTATAATTAGAAAATATTGTATGTTGAAAATGTATTTAACATATTTAATTTCCAAACATCATAGTTTAGCAGTACAGTATATTGTATCATTTATTTACCTTTATCATGACATGGCTGACTGGGACCTGTGACTCCCAGTAAGTATTCCGTTGATCCATTTATCCTACACCAATACTACAGTATACCGGTTAGTAAGCTTTACAGTAAGTATTAATGTCAAGTAGTAGTATTATTATAATTCTGGTTTTTTAAAATTCAAGATATTTTCGCTCAGGTACTCTGTATTTCTAAATATATCATAGAATCACCTTTTCAAAAAATTTTAAAGCCTGCTAGGATTAGGATTGGAATCAAGTTGAATTTTCATATTGATTTGGGAAGAAAAGACAATACTGAGCCTTCTACTCTATGAATGTAGAATATTATCTCCATTTATTAATTAAATACTTCAGTAATGTATTACATTTTTCAGAAGTTTTCCAAACTTTTTGTTATTTCTAAGTAACCTTTTTTTACTGTTGTAAATGGATTTTTTTTTAATTTCATCTTCCAAATGTTTGTTGTTCATATATAAAAATACAGTAGCTTCTTCTGTGTTGATTTTATATCCCATGACTCTGCTAGGACTTCTAGCATAACAGTCAACAAAAAAAATGAGAATAAACATGCTATTTTGCTCCCAATCTTAGGGGGTAAAATCTCAAGTATTTTACCAGTAAGTGCAATGTTAGCTGGGGCTTTTCACAGATGCTCTTATTAAATGAAGAAATTCCCTTCTATTACACTTTGCTAAGAAAGTTGGTATTGAATTTTGTGAAAAGTTCCTTTCTGCAGCTGTTGAGATGATTATATGATTTTTCTCCTTTATCCTTGGTTAATATAGTTAAACCAACCTTGAACTTCTAGGATATATTCTCAGAGAACTCACATTTTGACACTTAGAATACTGTCTCGTGGCTCTTCCCTAAATACTGAAAGGCTTCTTCTAAATTCTTTAGAGTTCTATTCTAGCCCTGTCATGTGGGTTCTCAATACCAGCAGAATTCTCCCAGAGTACAGCAGGTGTGGGAAACTAGACAATGTTCAATCAGGGCAAATAAAGTAACACTAAGGTTTAAGAGTAATTCAGAAAGTAGGATGAATTTGTAGTCTGTGTCTTCTGAGATAACACATTCAAATTCTAAACACTGTGAAGGGATATTCCTGCTGTCTTCAGTCTTTCATTTGAGGGTTTCAAACTTCTTTGAAGAGGGGTAGCTATAACACCTTATCAAGGTTTCAGTTTAAGGATCAGAACTGCCCCACCTCTCTGCTTCTTCCCTTACTTCCCAACCTTAATGACTAAATAACAGATGCAGTTTTCCAGAAATGCTTATCCTTTTAACTGACCTCCAAAATAAGAAGTCATTTAATTTTTTTTTTATATCACTGAGTCCATAACAATCCTGACTTTGCTCACAAATGTTCTAGGTACTGGAGGGTAGACGCATGGGTAAAAACCGGAAGAAAATTAATGCCTGTATTCTCTGATCACAGTCTCATATTTATTCTAAGGAAGTTTCTAGTCAAAGGTGGGCAACCTACCTATCCATGTTCATAGCATTAGAAAGTAGAATATTTAATCTCATACCCTGAGTCATACCATCAACTTCAGCTTTTCAAATTTGTAACTGGTATCTCCTGTACTCCCATCTGTGCTGTTAGATTTTGTTCCCAGACAGTAGCCAATATGTCACTCTCTCTTCCTCATCCCAAATTAACTTTATCAACTATAGGAAAAGGATTAACAAACACCAGATAACATTGCTTATGGTAAAAATGAGAATGATTGCTAAATTACATCTGGACTGATAAGACTGAATAGACTATGTATCTGATGGAAGGAGCTTTGTGCTTTGAATGTGGAGACTCATCTAATGGGGCACGTGTTTTCCACGGACTTTGCAAGCCACACCTAGGGATTTTAAGCCAAAGCAATCTCTGTTCCAACTATTTGGATCTTGTATCTCTACATTTATGTTGTCATTTGGTGGTAGGGGACAAAGAATAGCATCTACACTGCTGTAAGATTCTGAAGAAAAAGGAATGTCCTACTATATTTCTTGTTCACTATCCTTCTGAGTGAGTCTAAGGCTAAATTTGGCCTATTCAGGTCATGTGAGTTTAAAAGTCTGATGGAGCTTAGGTACAACCCATCGTGATCTTTGCAGCAAACATAAAAAATATCAGGGGACTAGCAGTGCCTTACAATTTCTGAGTTTCCCCAATAATACTTACTATAAAACTGCATTAGTTGAACCTGATTTTTTGAGGCATATTAAATAGGACCTTGTCATTAATGCAGGAGTCCTTTTTTTTCCTTCCTGTTGGTATATACACAAAAATTCTATCTGGGGGCTGGGGTTGTAGTTCAGTAATAGATTAGTTACAGATTTGAAGAGCTTGACTAACATGTGGGAGGCCATGGGTTTCATCACCAGCACCTCAAAAACAAAACAAGGAAACACACACACAAGAAATTCAACATTAATTTCAGTGATGGGTATACTGACAAAAATTGCTCCGTGATTTGCCATATAGATGAAGGCACTGATTATATTAAAACCATATATAATTTCTACTACTGGCTGCAGTAAACTTTCCATTAAAAGGATTTGTTTTTCCTCTAATTCCAAGGTCTATTAATGTTGCTACATTTCAAGGACTTTTTACAACTATAATTAAAAATTCTCCCGCCCATCCACTTGTGCTGCATCTCCATAGAATGTATTTAAACATGCAGTATCAATCAAAGCTTCCAGAGCTACTCCCAAAATACATTTCTAATTAGTAGAGAAGTCTGTCTCAGACAGAACAGGTAGAGAGCCTTTCTTTCTTTCTTTTTGTGATACTGGGAATCAAACTCAGGTACTCTACCACTGAGCTACATTCCCCTTTTTATTTTAAGATAGTACCTTGTTAAGTTGCCCAGACAGGATTCAAACTTTTGATCCTCCTGCCTTAGCCTCCTGAAGTACTGGAATTAATAGTGTGCACCACTGTGTCTAGCTCAGGGCACTGATTTTTGACTAGTACAAATACAGGTACCATAGATTCACTTCACCTTCTAGAAAAGACCATAATTGTAAACAACATATTTTACCAATTACGTTGATTTTACAGTAACTTTCCATGAGAAATTAATAACTAAACTGGGGATGATGATACACAGCTGTAACCACAGCACTGTGGGAGGCTAACGTAAAAGGATCTCAAGTTCAACCCCAGCTTGGGCAACTTAGCAAGACCCTGTCTCAGACTTAAAAAAGGGGTGGGGGGCATGGGGACATAAATCAGCACAAAGGCCCTGGGTTCAATCCCTGAAACACTCCCCTAAAACATACATACATATTCTAACTAAATGAATAGTCTCTAGATATCAATCTAAGATATACACAAAACAATGGTTAGAAGCCTATTACCTCAAGAAATTTCAAGCTTAGTTGCAGAAACAGAATAACCAATGTAATTTTTATCAATATAATGAAATTTGCATTTTATGCTTTTATATTGCATATTAAGTACAATTAGGAGGGACAGTTTAAAATAATGATTCTTCCCCCATAAAAATTGTGTTGACAACTATTTCCAAGTTACCAAGAAGAGCAAATGCAAGCTGCACTTCAATCTTGCTATTTTGACTGATAAAAATGTCTGGCATGTTTTCTTTGTACCATATTTATGAAAACAGAAGCATTTGGTTTACTCCTACGATACTTATTTAATATTAAGTTTCAGTATCTTTTCTTAATTATCCAACTACTTCCCTCAAAATATTTAAAAAGTAGTTAAGTTAGTATATTTAGAATGTAATTTGTATGTGCTAAAAAACACAACTGGGGAGGGTCAATTATTTAAGTTACCACACTCTACAAATATAAAATTATGTTATAATGATTGTGGATTTACTGACTTATAACAGGAATGTAGTGTTACCCATTGTCCTCACCCATCCCTGCTTCCTCAAGGCACACATTTTATAGCCATTACTTTCAGAAAACTAGTCTTAAATTACTGAGCTTTGAATTATGTGTGTCCTTCAGAACATAGTCCTTCCACAGAATAAAACCATCTTACCCTGTACAAGGTGGAATATGTTTAAAGGCCAAATGGAACAAGGTTATAAACCAGAATGACCAAAATAAGCAACAACACAAGAAGGAAGTCTTCCATTCATTCACTACTTTCTTTCCATTAACATGTAAAAAATTTGTAATATGTTCCAGAAAGTGTGCTAGAAACTAGAGATGAAGAGGTAATTAGAACAAAGTCTGTCCCTGGGGGAGTATCATAAAACAGAAAAAAAAAAAAGACCCATGTAAATAATAGTACAAAATAGTAGCATTCCAAAGCAATCTTGAATCATCACAATCTGCATTATAAAAATGTTTTTAATTAGGATCAGGGAATTTTAAATTGTCTAAAAGAATGATGTTATTGCTTCTATAGGAATTTCAGAGAATAAAGTTTATATACACACTTAAGAACTGTTTGCTGTAAAATCAAATTATTATTGAATGCATTTATTAAATTTATATTTTATTAAAAATAATATCCTTTTAAGAAGAGAGTCAAAGTCAGATGTGGTGGCGCACACCTATAATCCCAGTACTTGGGAGGCTGAGGCAGAAGGATCATGAGATCAAGGCCAGCATGGGATACATAGTGAGACCCTATTTTGAACAAACAAACAAAAACCACAAAACAAATACAAAAAAGGTGACAAA
This sequence comes from Hystrix cristata, assembly GCA_004026905.1. Taxonomy (NCBI): domain Eukaryota; kingdom Metazoa; phylum Chordata; class Mammalia; order Rodentia; family Hystricidae; genus Hystrix; species Hystrix cristata. The sequence continues at coordinate 19,951 of PVJO010008036.1, read as the reverse complement.
TTCTATTTCAATTTTTTTAAATTTAAAAAATATGTCATATACTTAGCATACAAAGAAAAAAACTCAAAAAAATTTTCCTACAAACTAAAATCCAAGGGACTTTTGAATTTTATTTAAATTAAATTAGAAGTACACAAAGAACATGGTAAAACACATTTTCCTAACAACTCAAAAAATGAAAACTTCAATCACAAATTAGGAAATAATAATTCACAAAATTTGCATGTGACAAAAATATTTATTACTGCACAGAAATCTGATCAGTGTCTTCTGACAGATTCCTAAGAGTAGATTAGAAGTGAAGGTCTCTACAGTTGAGAAAACAAGGATCTTTTTGTTTAAGGAGTTAAACGGTGACCCATGAAATCAATAAAATTCCCTGCCTGATAAAAGGATTTGAGCCAGAGCCACGAGGTAAGTACCAAAGTAGCAATGAAGATGTAAAAATCACCAGTAGGTGAATACATGACAGAAGTCAAGGCATATAAATCCAGAAATTTATAGCAATTAATTAGCTGAAAGGAATATGTAAATAGTGCTTCATTTTCATTCTAATAATAAAAGTATAACATCAGTTTCTCAACAGTTATACCCAGATCACCAATAAATATTTACTGACCAATGAATAAAAAGAGATTCCAACCATTCAACATCTTAGTTTGATCAAACCAACTTGAAGGGATAGCTGCACAGAAACTTGTAGATATAAAAAGAAAAAAATCTATATATAAATTTAAAACAGAATATTTATATAATTCATGTGAATAAATGAACATGATATAGGAGGAGCTACCAATGTATCATCTTCTTTTGTCTTGTTATCCCTTTAAGGCTAATCTTTACTACAGAGGTTTCGTCCATACATTGACAAAGGAAATATAAGAATATATAAGTAGCACTATAGTGTAATTCAGGAAAGTTTCATGTTTGACTACACTTGGACTTCATTTTAAATTGCTAAAATCTGTTAAGTTATAATCAGTATTCATAGTTTTTATTTTTATTTTTATTTTTTTTAATTTTTTTATTATTTTTACCAAGAACATGTATTGGTACATTGTATACATAATGATCATAATCAACATGGTTATTTTGTACCTGTACATGATACATCTTGGTTTTCCCCTCTCTTCCCCTCCCCTCCCTTCCACTCACTCACCCCTCCCTTTTTGCAACAAGTGTAGCTACACTTTAAGTATTCATAGTTTTTAGTACAGTAAATTATATTAGTAAGGTGTAAGGAAAAAAACAACTTAATAAAAATTTTTTTCCCTAGGAAATAAGAATGAACTTTTCAATTCTGAAAAAAAAAAAAAAAGAAAAAGATAAACTTTTAGTTTAATATTAGTAACACCAACCTGTAATTTTTGCCGCCTTTTCCTCTTGGTTCACTCTGTTCTCATCATCATCTTCATTATCTTCTTCAAAATCATCTAAATTACCAATGTCAGCCTGCTTCATACTCATCAAACTAGCCAAACTTTGCATGTCTTCATCCCTACATCAGTGATTCAAAATATAATACACAGCTTATTAAATGGCATTGCTTGAAAAATGGTCATTCCTTAAGAAAAGACAAGTTGAGCAACCCTAATACAAAAATCTGAAATCTAAAACAACCCACAATCCCAAACTTTTTGAATACCAACAGGAAGTCATAAGTATAAAACTCTATTTATGATGACTTCATGTGACAAATTATAGGCAAAATTCAGGTACACTAAAAATACTGTGGAAATTACTTTCAGGTATGAGATATAAGGTGTGTATGAAACATAAGTGAATTCTGTGTTTACCCATGGTTCCAATTCACAAGATATTTTATTATGTGTATGTAAATATTTCCAAATCTGAAACATTTCTGATCCAAAGCATTTTAGATTAAGGACATTGAATCTATAATTTTAGTATATTCTTTCTTTCTATAAAATATGTAAATAAATCCTTTTAAATAGTTGTATAAGAATGTTAAAATTTTAAATACACATTAATTTTTAAATGATATGTTTATATAAAAAGCAAACCATATTAAAAATTAACTGATCAGGAGTTAGTTTAGTTCTGTGCTGAAGACCTATGGAAAACCAAAATTTTCTTAATTCAAGTACGGCTTCCTGAACATGAAATCTAGAAACAAAAATTTGTTTCATAAAACAGTAGATCTGGACTTTAAAGTATTGAAACTTTCTAAAGGAATTAGAGCAAGAATTCTTAACCTAAAACTCCATGAACTCTTTTGGGTTTATGGGTTACAGGGAAAGAAAGTGGCAAGCCCCAATAAATAATATTTAAATGTTGCTTAAATGTCCAATTTTTTCAAAGGGGACATAACCACCCAGAAGTTAAAGAACTACTGTATAGAAAAGGCATCTTACAAACCAAGTATTGCCAGGCATGGCTGCACATGCCTATAAGCTCAAGTCTAGACTAGGCAATTTAGCAAATTGACTTAGTGAGACCCTGTCTCAAAATAAAAAAATTTTTTAAAAAAGGTCTAAAGGATGTAGCTCAATACAATGGTCCTGGGTTCAATCCCTACTGTGGCAAAAAAAAAAAAAAAAGCTACAATTTTATGAAATACAGGATGAAAAATAACCTGGGCTGATTATAGGTAAAACATCATATATTTGATAAAATAAAAATTTTGTAAAATTTTGAAGTATTTTAAATACAAATTTACAAGGTTTACATTAAATATTCTAAAAGTTAAATCATTTAGGTTTTCTTGATCTATTAATTTCACCTTAAATTTCAAATAAACTACAATGAATGAAACATATTTCTGACATATTATATACAAATTTTCAATTTGGTATACCTTCCTCAAATTCAGTTAGCCAAATTTAAAAAACTTTTTTATAAAGTAATATTTACTGATATTTACCTATCTTCTAACTATGGTATGACTTTGCAAACTAGTTTTGAAATTCTTCATATTTTATACCATATAGGCTTAGTTAACAAAATCATTTCCCCCTTTGTAAATAAATGTAGCGACAGAAAGTCCGCAATGAACGAAAACAGTTGTATTAACTTCATACAAACATCTTACAAATTTTTCATTTATTAGTAATAGATAATAATATGGACATAATTTTAAAATATATCACCTTAAAAGGTTACTTGTTAAATTTTATCACTTTAATTTCTTCTCATTTTAACTCTGAACATTTTTCTTTGGAAAAGTAAGGAAGCAAGGAAAGATAGAGGGACAGTTTCGTATATTCTGAGATAATTCCTATTCAATTCAAATTGAGACATTTGATTTAACTGAATTTCCTCCCACTCAAATTATTGTGAATGGTGCTGATTCACTTACTGCTTCTGCCCAGTGGAAGGAAGTCTACCCTCAAAGGATCTTCTGTGAATTTGTTTCCTCTCTTCTTGTGCTTCCTTTCCTTTCATTTTGGCTTAAATTTCAGGGTAAGATCTTTATTTTTAAGGCCAACATTTATTCCTACAATTTAAGGTCCTGAGATGAAAGACTAAGATCTGGAGTCTCACTAACGGTAATCACTCAGAACACAACTTCCCTTTTAGGGGCCTTATTGCTGTTATCTACCAAGTCATTTGCTGTCATGTAGATGAGTGTCGAACATCTCATTCTGAGTGATGCACAGAATCCAGGCTTATCAGCCAAGTAGACATGCCTAATTATAGTAACCACATTCCACTAGGTGAAATATGTTAGGAATCATGATTCAGATTGGCTTGAAATGTTCATAGCTGCTTTCCCTCTTCACCTTTAATAGAAAATTCTGGGCACAGTATTTCCATTTATCCTATGCCTTCATCTTCTATTTCAAGTGAATACCAACTCTTTCAATACACTGATAGCATGTACTTATCCTTGTTTTGATTGCATGCAATAAATAGGATGAATGTTACTCTTCCCTTATTCTACATACATGTTCTAGTGAGGAGTTTTACTCTTTTAAAAGACTAGAACTGAGTCTGGAAACCTTTAATGCAATGCTTCTTTGGTGCTTAAGAAGTGATTGTGTGTGTGTGTGTGTGTGTGTGTGTTTTGAGATTGGATCTCACTATGTTGCCCGGGTTGGTCTCAAACTCCTAGGTTCAAGCAATTCTCCCATCTCAGCCTCTTAAATGCCAGGACTATAGGGAGCACACATCCACATTTTGGAGAAGTGATTTTTGCAAAGGACAACGATCACCATAAACTGTTTATCTGGCTGCACCTTCCTGAGCAATTTTTGGAAGGCTAAGTCAAGAAATATGAATTAGCAAAAGTTTCCTAAGTTCTTCCATCCCTCTTAAACTTTTCATTTGGGGTTCCTCTCATGTCTCAATTACATTAAACAGCTCTACAAATTGAACTGTCCACACTTCTGAATATAGACTGCTAGAATGAAGACACTGTACTAGAAAACAAATGCTACAATATCTCATTTACCTCACAAGCACAAGGCCCTGAGTTCAATCCCTAGCACCCCCTGAAAAAAAAATTTCTGATTTAAAATTTGAAACCAGCTGTAACCACTTTTACATACAGACATTTCTCTTTAACAACCTACCTGTTTAATGACTATTTGGACTAACGACCTGCCACTCAAACTTACAAACTTGCTGTTTTGTTTTTTTTTTTGTACAGTTCTGTACATCTTGTTTATAGAGCTTCAATATCTTTTTTTGTACAGTACATCTTGTTTCTACAGTACCTTAATTTTTGCTGATTGAAATATACAGTATAGTACCATGGTTTTATGTTCTGTTATACATTACAGTACTGCATCTAAGAGGCAAATAAAAGTAAAGTCACTAAATTGGAGTTTCCTTTAACCATTTCCTTTACCCTAAATATTGTAATGTACATACAGTCCCTCATTTAGTGACCAATTCATTTAACAACCCAGTTGCAGGAACGAATCCTAGTGATCAAACAAGGAATGTCTGTAATTGTTCATTCTCTGGAATCATAAGAGACTATAAATAACAAGGAGATCACCCTCCGAAACAAAAAATGGCAAGAATGATTGGTATATTATACGATATTTGACAACTGCCAATCTACAGAGTCAAAAGCTATTTACCTATAGAGTTTTCAAAGAATGTAAATGAAGCAACTTATTTAAAAAAAACAAAACAAAACTTACGTGGCTCTTCCTTCCCGAAGGAAAATGCAAGATAATGAAAACTGCAGAGTGGCAGATACAACCTTTTTAGATAATGGCTTGAATTTTAACTTGACATCAGTTTGAGTTGGCATAGGGCTTGCATACTGTTTCATGTTGATGCTGCTTGTAGCAAGAGCTTTCCTTCGACCAGAAGGGGATTCCTGGAAGACAAAAATAATTATGTTATTTGGAGTTATTTCATAGCTAAATAATAAGATCAAATAATAATAGAGAACTCTTTTCCAATGAATTTTTATAACACAATAATAAATAAAAATGTGATATGGGTATATCACACCTTGCATCTAGGCAAGGCAGATGAAAATCAGAAAGGGATGGCCCAGGCAGAAACTTTAGATTATTACAACCTTAAATACATTAGAAAAGGAAGAGCAAGGAATTAAAAACTAGGACACAAAGTCTTGAGGGTTCCTAAGAGAAGTGGACTCAGCACAGTGCTAGGCAAAACAATTACTCAAGAAGTATTTTTTTTCTTTTGATTAGATTTAATGTAATCTAATGTTATTCTTCCTTTGTAAAAACCTATAATTTTTTTAATGGAACTCCCAGCCTAAGCATTCTTCTTTTTTTGCCTAAATCTGAGTGCGTGTGTGCGTGTGCGTGTACGTGTGCATGTCCATCCCTGGGAATCAAACCCAGAAGTGCTGTGCCTCTGAACTATATCCCCTATTACACAGGGTCTCATTAAACTGTCCAGGTGGGACTTGAACTTGCAATCCTTCTGTCAACTTGTGGGATTATAGATGGGCTCCACCATGCCAGGTTTACAGAATCTAAACTGTATCTATCCTGTGATTTGAGCCTTATTTCTTCTCAAGGACTTTTCTGATCATGTCAGTCCATAATTTTCTCTTCCTTCCATTATACATACCAAAAAAGAAGCAGTTTCTCAGATCATATGTTCATGGAAGCATTGCTGAGAGCAGAATCTCAAAATTCTCAGAATATTCATTTATCAGAAATAGAACACAAAATAAATCTTGTTTTCTATCAAAGTGTTTAATATTTCATTTTCTTAATTTTCCTTTACAGAATAGTCTAGGAGACAAATAAGAAGAGGATAGAAAAATAATGGCTGGCCTTAACTTACGTAAGATATTGTGTAAACTCTGGAGAGAGATGATGGTAAGACATAATCCTTGACTGTGCTCTAATGGCAAGGGGTTTTTTTCGATGTAGGATAATTTATAATAATGTAAATCAGAGGTAATATACCATTACTCCTTAAGATCGACTGATCTGGAAATTAAGAGCAACATTTAAGGCTTAATTTCCAATGTGTGACCTTGAACAAATCAGAAAATTTGATCCTCAGTAACCTACCCTATAAAATAAAGAGGCCTTAAAAATCCACTCAAGTTCTGCTGTTATTTTCTATGAAAGTATTCATTTTCCCAACAAAGGCAGGAAAAGCTGCCATTAATACATTTGAGTTACTATTTAATAAATCTTTATTTGTTCTTTGATTGACAGGTTTGCCTAAAATAAGGATGTACTAATTTGATCCAAACATTAAAAGAATTCTTTAAATATCTGACATTTCAGCAGAATTAGGTATAAATGTAATGTAGTATCCCTAAAGAATATGTGGTTTTAAAATGGGGTCATATCTGTCAGATTATGTATAGCAATATTATATGGAACTATTAAGTGCATGTAGATACCTTATAAATGGATTTCAGAAATGCATCAAGCACTTGCGAAGGATTTAAACCCTCTCAGAAGAAATACTTAAGAATATGCAAATAAACCTCAATTGAATCAAGTCGAACAGATGTGACTATTTCAAACAATACAAGTGTTCTTTCCCTGATTGCTATTGTCAATCAAAGAATAAGATTAAGGTCCAAGGTTCTGCAATGTACAAAATGAAAAAGTATGATCAGGGAGTATCTATTTATTACACTGATATGAACAATAATCTCTTATTGTACCTTTAGAATAGCTAACAACTTCTACATATAATATATGATTTAAAGCCTATTTTGAAAGCATGACATAGAAACTGTCACATATTATTTTCAGTTTTAGTTAAGTCTGTTTCACAAAGTATGACACTGATTCCTTAATATAATTATATAATTTTATAACAAAATAATCAAACTATAAAAATTAAGATAACCTGGAAATGAGCCTAAGTTCAGTTGAAAGATGGTTCCTGTAAAATCTAATTTTTTATAATTAATATTCTGTCAATTTCATTTTTTAGAACAAAAATATGTAGAAAAGCTTTCCTGCCTAACTTATGTGTATGACACACATCAGATTTGGTAAGTTACTTATAGAAAGAGTAAGCAATAAAATCTACTAAATTCTAAGCACAATTAGCTGTGTCACTTAACCAGAGGTTCTTAAACTTTAGAGCTTTATTTAAAAACTAAAAGCATGCAAAATTAGGAAACCTTCTTAAAACTCAGGCACACCTTGATCCCACTCTTACAGATCTTAAATTAGTACACTTAGAGATGGACCCAGGAATCTAGTGATTCCTAATAAATAATACCACCTACCACTGTCAATACCAGTCTTCTCCAACACACACACACTTTTAACCACTACTAATTTTAGGAAGTACTTACACAAAATTATTTTAACATAAAAATCTCGCTCTAAATTTCCCTGACTACTACTCTAGTTATTATATTTGGAATTAGACAAACCTAGATTAGAATGTTCACCAGCACTTACTTTGACAAGTTTCTTTGTGTATCTAAACCAGTCTCACACTCTCAAGTAGGCATATATTTTAAAAAGTTGAACAATATTAAGTAATGATAAGAATGTACAACAATACAAACTCTCATATTGCTGGAGAGTTTCAATTGATGCAAGACTTTAGAAAACAATTTGATATCACATTGTAAAAATCTGACATCACATGTAAAATCATATCTTATGATTAAGCAATTCCAATCTTAGAATATGTCCTAACGAAATACTTGCAATAATATATGGAAATACTTAGTATTCAGCATAAAGTAGGTTGTTATTAATTTTTATAGACCATTTAACTTGGGTTATTACACTAATAATATATAAAGTCCAAGATCACCTATCTTGAGATAAGAAAAATTCACAAATCAATGTAAAATGTTTACTTCAAAATGATGTAGTTGTATTATTAAAACTTATGCATGGCTCTCCACTTTCCTACCATACCTAAAATGAATTCTACTTCAATATATTCTCTTTGTGATTCAGCTGGTAATAATAAAAATAATAGATGAATAAATGTTTTTTTTCTGAATATGACCATAAAAGAGAAAAGATCTTAGAGTATTTTTTTCTGATTAGGAACAAACTCATGTAAAATGAATAAATACAGTCTAATGAGACTCAGGACTTTTTTTTTATAAATACACTAAACATTACAGATTTTATTGAAGAAGCGTGTAGTTACTCTTGGCATTCTTTTCTACCTCAACTAATAACATGGTATATAACATAATGGAATCAAGCAATGCAGCTAAATGGAGTATTCTTTAGTTCACTAGGAAGATAAGAGAGTATATTTCTTGTCCAAGTTATTCAAGTTAGAGTTTTCTTACAAAATAGTTCATTATATGCTATTTCATATATTATGGACACCAAAATGAGTAAAATTAATAAAATGCCTTGTAAAATGCCTCTTCTACTAAAATACGTGACTTTCTCTATTAAAGTATCACATAAAATAAGTCACGTGCTAGAAATTTAATTCTTTCTCCCATATAAGAGAACTGGGGGCAAAGAAACTTACTTAGATTTTATGATTTTTCAGAGCTTTACTGCACAGAATGTTCTCAAAAATTATGTCATGTACTAATGCTTCACCTATCAACATTTCCCACAGACACTGAAAATTCAAGTCATGGCACTACCATTTGAACTTTTAAAAAATTGTGAACTACCTCATACATATTAAAGGGTGAAATATAAATACTACTTTATTAATAAAATGAACACCCTGTACTTACTACCTAGAATAATAAATAGAGCATTACCATTACCTTAAATGCAGCACATCCCTTTCTCAAATTGCATCCCTCCCATTCCTTCCTCCAGAATTTTGGGTTAGTCCTTCCTCTTACTTTTCCAAAATCTATTATAGATATGTTTGCCAAAAACACTGCAGCTTTTCCTCTGAAATAAACGGAGATGGTGAGAACTTGGGACAGGCCTATAACTAAACACACCCACAATACATCACTGAAAAGCAGACACTAACTAAAGAGGTCTCCACACTACCAACAAAGTTTTCCACTACCGTCAACCTGTCAATCTTTGCACAAAACGACAAACGAACAAAAACAATAGAAACATGAAAAGACAAGCCAACAAAATGCTTCCAAAAGCTCCTAACTTCCCCAAAGCTGATATATAGGGGACTGAGAAGGAGGAAATCAAAAGCCACACAGCTGAATTATTTGAAAGGATTCAGAGGAGATAAGAAAACAGGTCAGTCAGGTGCTTGGTGAACTCAAAGAAGATATAACAAAACATACTGAACTTAATAAACAAAACAAAAAATGAGTTTATAGAAGACACTAACAAAAGGCCGGCTTAATTACTCAAAATAATACAAAAATGAATGACCAGTTCAGCAAAGAAGTAAGATTTCACAAAAAGGTACCAAACAGAAATTTGGGATATTAAAAATTCTATTCAAAGTACTAGCAGCAGAAGCAACCAACATGAGGACAGTGTCAGAACTAGAAGATAGGGCTGTTGCTGGAGATCAATTATTCAAAGATACCTTAAAAACAAAAAAGCATGAAAAATGGTTCTTACAGTTGCTAGATGCCACAAAAAAAAAGACATTGGATTAACTGAAATTAGTGAAAAAGAAGAAGAGAGTGTGAACAGCATAAAAAAAAGTCTGTTTACAGAAATAGTAGCAGAAAGCTTTCTAAATATGGGAAAAGAATTTTCCCCAAATAGCCAAGGACCAGAGAAGACCCTCTCCATGACATATCGCGAATAAAATCCCAGAAGTCCAACACAAGGATAGAATCTCAAAAGCTGTTACAGAAAAGCAATGAATCACTTATAAAGGTAAACTCATTAGAATTACAGCCAACTTCTCAACACAAACCCAAGGTCAAAAGAGCTTGGGTTGAAGTGTTTCACATCCTAAAAGAAAACAACTGCCAACTCAGACTGACATAGTCTGCAAAACTATCTTTCAAAGCTGATGGAGACATTTATAAATAAATGGATGCAACTTGAGAACATACTCTTAAGTGAAATTAATCAGACGTGCATGAGTACATATTGAATTGTCTTTCTGATATGAGAAACCGTAAGTGGAAAAAAGGACAAAAAGGTATAATAGATACTAAGTAAAAGAAAGATAATATTCAATAGGGAGGAGACTTAGAAGGGACAAAGGGGAAAAGAAGGAAGGGAAAAAGAAAGGGAAAAAATGGAAAAATGTAAATTGGGCCATTGTAAATAAGGAGGGAGGGGGAGTGGAAGGGAGGGGTAGAGAAAGGGGAGAAACCAAGATATATCATGTACAGGGACAAATCAACGATGACAAATATGATCATCATGTATACAATGTACCAATACATGTTCTTGGTAATTAAAAAAAACTGATAGAGAAATAAGCTATTTCCATGGGAAAAAATTTTTTGTCAGCTACTCCTCAAATAGAGGAGTAATATCTAGAATATAAGAACTCAAAAAACAACCCCCCCCATATAAGACCAAAATCAAAAAAAACAGGCAATTTAAATGAGTAGAAGTACACATGGCCAATAAATACATGATAAATGTTCAACATCACTGATCCTTAGAAAAAAGCAAATTAAAACAAAACAGAGCACAGAATAAATGGCTATGATCAAGAAATCATACAATAAAAAATGCTGGCAAAGCTGTGGGGTAAAAGGAACTCTTTTAACATTGTTGATGAGAATGTAAAATAGTTGAACCATTATGGAAATTGTATGGAGATTCCTCAAAACACTAAAACTAGAAATTCCATTTGACCCAGTTATTCCCTTTCTAGCTATCTTCCCAAAAGAGTTAAAGATATCATAATACCATGATACATGCACACCTATGTTTATAGCAGCACAATTCATATTAGCTAAATCTTGGAAATGGCCTATATGTCCATTAATAAATGGATGGATAAAGATAATGTGGTATTTATACACAATGGAGTACTACTCTGCCATAAAGAAACATAAAATTGAGTCATCTGTAAGAAAATGCATAAACTTGAGTCATGTATAAGAAAATGAATGCACCTTGGACCATAACCCTGCATAAACCTGAGTCGTGTATAAGAAAATGAATGCACCTTGGACAGTAATGCTAAGTGAAATAAATCAGACACCCAGCCTTAAATACTGCATTCTCATATATGAGAAACCCACATAATAAATAAAGAACAAAATAAAAGATAATAGGAAGTAGGGAAACAGATATTTTGCAAATGGGAGGGGAACTAAGAGATTAAGGGAGAGTGGGGGGAAGGCAGGGGAAGGGGATGAAAAAAAGAAATGCAATGTGTTACGTATATGTACCAATTCCCTGCAAACTGTGATCACTATGTACTGTAAATATGTACTCATAAAAGATAAAAATTTTTAAAAACCACATTTTGTATACGACTACGTCTTCTATCAGAAAAATCTTTAAGCAGTTAAGCAGTAAGAAACTATTAAGCTAAAAGTAGTGGTTACAAGATTTTCTTTTTTTAAAAAAGATTTTCATAATTTCATTTTTCCATTGAAAGCCTGAATATTATACACAACACATATTCAGTTGTTTACTTTTAAGTGGTAAGTTCGTCTTGTTCGGTTTCCAAAAAGAAGTTTGCCAAATATATAAGGCTAAATAACCACAGTTTTTCTGTTAGCCATTATTCCAAATAAAAATAATCCAGAAAAAAGTCCTTACTTTAGTTTACAATTAAAATAATAGCACAAGTCCTTTTTCTTGAATAACTTTGTCAATTGTGCATACTTCTTATATTTAGTCACAGAGCACAATTTAAAAAAAATAGTACTCAAGTGCTGAAGTTTAATCCTTATACTGGTTATGCAACTCTGCTGTCTCAGCTGTATCCAACAAGGGGATCTTATTAAACCTTCACCTAGAAGGAATGGGAAATGCTGGAGACTTCTGCATCTCTGTGTAAAGGTAAAAGGAATGAATCATGGATTCAACAGAAACCACCAGTGGGAAAGCTATAATAAATGCGTATCTTCCAGATTCTCTGCTTTCAATTATTACTATTATGGTTTTATAAGAACATTTTATATTCTACCAGTATCATTTCAAGAGTACATTTTAAAAGATTTCAAAAAATATTTTATCTATATTTTTAAGCTACTTTTCTAATAGAGGTTACTCATATCTAGGCTTTCATTGCCAGGAGCAGAAGGAGAAAATTCTTCATATGAATTTTACAAGAACAAAACTGAGTATTGTGATAAACAGCAATTACAACAAAGTCTACCTGTCTCACATAGACCTAAACTCTTCAATTTGCCAATTCTTAAGACTTAATAGGATGGTTTGACTGGAATTCTCTAGATATGGACCTGTGATTATCAACGTAACTATGTCAGGTTTTGCTGTTTTGTCTGTTTAGATGCTATGTCTTAACATTACCATAAGCAAGTACCAGTGATAAATCACTACTTGTGGCACACTCTGTTCTGGAGTCTCATAGTCTCATGGCCGATCCTGTTCATTTTTCTGTCCATTAGAACTCTTAAATTCTGTTTTGAGTACTACTGAATCAGGGCACCAAGAAACAAAGGGACAGGATACTAAAGTTTTGAAAGTATTTTAATAATATGTGGGTAGATCAATGCTGGCACTGAAAGTCTCAGTTATCGATCTCACCTTCTGTCTCATGATTAATGATTTCACGGAGTAAAGTACTAACATCCAATTGTTTGTGTAAACACCCATTTTCTCTACTAACTCAAGAAACAAAATGGTCAAATGAGATGATGTGGAGTTTGAAGACACCTGAGAAGTTTCTTAGTGCAACCTATCATCCCAATACAAGAATACTTTATATCACTGATGGAGAACCTTCTAGAGCTTCCAATGACACAAACAGCCTGCTGTGGCATGTGTGCCCTAGGTTTGCCACAACTGCATTATATGGTAGCCAAAAAAGTACTGTTTCTTGACACTTCATTCAAATTATTTGACTTCCAGATTGACTTTTTAATCATTTGAAAACACAATCTGGAAGTCAAATTATTCAAAATTTTTCAACAATGTGATGCTGGTCCTTCAAACTGTCACAGTACAGCATTTCTTGGGCCATACTGAAAAGATCTTTGCTTCATCAGCAGACCAAAATGGAATACTACAGAATTTAATTTGGAATTCGTGGAGCAATTAAATGCTAAAGTAGACATGCCACAGGGAGCTCTCTCAACCACAAAGACTTAATTAGAAAACATATCAGCTAAAATAACCAACTTAGACGGTTGGATGGAAGAGTTTGGTAGCACAAATGTAAATAGAATCAACATTTTAAAATCTGTTTAGATATGTATTCACCAATACATAGCTAATTGTATCTAAGGTGATATGATTATTATATTGATTTTAGCATATATAAAGTCAATCTAACTTTCCTCTAAAAAATTTCCAAATCAAAATACTCAATCTTCTCAAAGGAACTTCAGATGTACCTAAAAATACAAGTTATGGTATTCAAATCAAATGCCTAAATGGATTTTGGGTTGTCCCAATTAAGGGATGGGGAGAGTGACCCTAATGTCAACTCCAGTGCAAAACTGACAGTTTATATTAACCCCTCCCCATGTAATCTTAAAGAAAGCAACAACAACAACAAAATGTACTTACACTATCCATACAGTCATTTAATCTCCAACCAGAAACTAAATGAGAAGATTTTTAAAATTAGTTTCCACTAGATGTACGAAGAGAAATATAATTTCCCGTTAGTTTAAAAAAAGGATGTGGTACCAGGCATGATGGTACATGCCTGTAATCCCAGCACTTTGTGAGGCTGACACAGGAGAATCACAAGTTTGAGTGCCGCCTGGGAAATTTAGCAATTTAATGAGACCCTAAATAAAATGAGACTCTAAATAAAAATTTTAGAAGGGTTGAGGATATAGCTCAGTGCAAAGGCCCTCAGTACAGTACCCAAGGAATTACTTCTTTCAAATTCAGTGCTCAAATGTGTGTACTGACTCCCAAAGCTACACAGACCTACTCCTGAGATTCCAGACGTAAGCCATAAGTGCCCGCTGTCCATTCTCACTGCATCATAAACAAAACACAACCAAACTAAACTCATCTCTACCTCATAACTGTTTCTTCCCTTAGTTTCTTATCACACTGAACAGTATTACCATCTGTTAAGCCTCTTAATCCTGAGACTCACCACGCCAAGTTAGTTCTGTTAAATCTCTCCAGAATCTAGACTCTTCTTCCCATCTCCACTGGCACTTCCTTCTAAACTCAAGCCTACCACCTGTGATCATACCACTCCTAAAGCCTCTGGACTTGTCTCCCTTTCTCTTTCATATATACATACCTAGATTTCATCTTTGAGGAGTCTTTGAGAGTGATGATCTTTTTTTAATCCTATACAATTTTTCTGATTGTAGGGAAAAAATTCACCATAGAAAAGCACAAATATACAGAGAAGTATTCAAAATGTTAACAACTAGCTAAAACCATAGTACATTTTCATGTTTTTTTCTAGTTTTTAGATATTGCTGATATATTATTTATAAAATCTTGTTCTTTAAACTTAATATTATAAATTCATAAACCTAAATATTAGAATTTGCACATTGAATTATATAAATTTGTGGTTTCCGTTTCCATATTTAGGGAGCTTCAAAGTAGCTACACTGTCCTAACAACAAGTAGAAAGTTGAACAAACTGAAAAATCATGAATTCTTTTTAGCTCCATTAAGAAAAGTAAGGTCATGGGGCAAACTGATGCCTCTAAATCGGAGCGACAGATAGGCAGATAAAGAGAATTACAACATACTAGAACAGAAACGTCCATGAGAAAGAGGGTATAGGTAGGAAAATTTGAACTGTAATTGAGGAATTGTTGGAGGCTAGGCATGGACAAATCTGACAGAAAACTCCAGAAAGACTCAGTCACAGGAGTCCCCTATGTTTCTGAGTTTTATGTCTAGGTTCTCAAAGTAACTACAAGAACAAAACTGCCTTGTGCTTCCAGCAGAAGGGGGAAGGCATCGCAAAGAAATACATCAGAGTAGTACTCTGTTCTTATCAAGGTCTGCCTTCATAAGAAACTTTACCTAGAAGCTGAACTGCTGGGGTTTTTTTTGGGGGGGGTGGGTACTGGTGATCGAACTCAGTGCCTTGCACTTGCTAGGCAAGCATTCTACCACTGAGCTAAATTCCCATCTATTCTAACAATCCTGAATCATGTAAGAAAGGAGGAAAAAAAAAAAAACCCAAAACCTGAGAAACATGTGTGAAGTTCACAGTTCAGAGGCACTAGGTGCTCACTAAAAGACAGAGACCTAATCACTGGAATACTGACTAGTTCCGCCTCTGCCACACCTTACTGCCACATTATTCAAAGCTCACTCACAGTAGTTCCTTTTTAGTACATCATGCCTAGCTATCAAGAAAAAATTACAAGGCATACTAAAAGGCAAAGATCACAGTCTGAAGAGACAAAAACATCAGAATCAGAATCAGATATGGAAGGGATGTTAAAATTATCAGACCAGGAGTTAAAAAGAACTACATAATTAACATGGTAATCGCTCAAATGGATAAAGTAGAGAATACGCAAGAAAGGAAAGGCATTGTAAGCCCTGAAATGGAAATTCTGAGAACCAATGAAAAATAATGAGTTCCATTTACTTGTGCAATAAGAACATTTCTATTATGGAAATGAAGAATGTCTTTGACAGGATTATCAATAGATTGATCACAGGTGAAGAAAACACCTTTGAGCTTGAGGATATTGTAATGGAAACAACAAAAGCAAAGACAAAAATTAAAAAAAAAAAAGGGAACAGAATAGCCAAGGACTATGCTACCAACTATAAAAAGCTCAGAAATATCAGAGGCAAAAGAAGAAATAATTGAAACAATACTGATTGAGACCTTCCCCAAAATTAATGTTAGACACCAAACCATATATCCAGGAAGGCTGAAAATCATGTAAGGATAAAAGACAAAATACCTACAGTGAGGCATATTATTTTCAAACTAAAGAAAATCAGAGATAGGGGCCAGGGATAAGGCTTAGTGGCAGAGTACATGCTTAGCATATGCAAGATCCTGGGTTCGAACACCAGCAAGAGGGAGGGAGGGAAGGAGGGAAGGAGGAAGTAAGGAAAGAAGGAATCCTAAAAGAAGCCCAGGAAGAGGGAGAGCTTTTTTACCTTACTTATAGAAGAGCAATGAGATTTATATCCAACTTCTCCTTAGAAACCACTCAAACAAGATGAAGTGAAATATTGCATGTAGAGAGAGACAGAAAGTGCTAGCTATCAAACTAGAATTGTCTGCCATGGGAAATTATCCTCCAAAAGTGAAGAAGAATTAAAGACTTCTCTAGACAAACAAAAATTGAGGAAATATATAGCAAAAAATTTGCCTTGCAAGAAATGTTAAAAGAAGTTCTTCAGGTAGAAAGAAAATAGTATATAGGTCAGAAATTTAATGCATATGATAAAGAAAGAAGAGCACCAAGAAAGAAATAAAGTACAATAAAAATTTGTTAAAATAATAGTAATACTATATTCTATTATGTATACTTATGTGTACATCTTATATGTATATACATTTACATATGTTTATATGTAAGTGAAATGAATGACAGTAGTGATGCATAGGATGGGAGGAAATAGGATTATTTTATTATCAAAAGGTACACATCCTACCTGTGAAGTGCTACAGTGTTATTTAAAGTGACTTAGATTGGTAAATTTACACAAACTCTGAGGCAACCACTAAAACACAATTTTAAAAAGATTAACTGATATGTCAAGAAAGAAAAAACAGAATCATATGAAAGGCTCAATTAATATCACAAAACACAGAAAAGAGTAAAAGACAAAAATGGAACAGAGAATAAGGACAATAAATTAGAAAACAGCAAAAAATACAATAGATATTAATCCAACTATCTCAAATCATTTTTGTCAATATTCTAACTGCTTGGATTAAGAGATTATCAGAGTGAATAAAAAACTAAGATCCAACTACATGTTGTTCACAAAAACAAACCAATTTAAATATAAAAAGTATTGAAGTTTCATTGCAAAAAATAAATATGAAAACTACAGATCATGCTACAAGATAAGCATATTTTGTTATTTTTCTAGGTTTTTTTGAATTTGGTTTTAAGAAAAAATTGGATCATACATTGCACATTTTCTTTTGTAAACTGCTTTTTTCATCAAAATAAGACGAATATACTTTAATGTCAAAAATATCATGCCAAAATACCATTTGTAATAGCTACAAATATTCTATTTCAAGGGCGTAACAAGTCAGCTAATCCCACAGTTTTGGAGACTGCAATTCTTGGGTTTTTTTTTTTTTTCTGATATTCTTTCTTTTTGGTTTCATTTCTTTTAGTTTTTTCCAGGGCTAGAGATCAAGCCCAGACCCTTTCCATATGCTAGGCAGGCCCTTAAGCACTCAGCCACGAACCCAGCCCTAAAAGTTTTTAAAAATTTTTCATACTGCAAAATGATAATCAACTGAAAAATCCTTTTAATTTTTTATAGTCAGCCTCAATTATTCCATAAAGACAAATTTCTGTTGGTTGAATACTTGGATCAAAGATACATTATAAATTTTTATATGACTATCATTTGTCCTCTTGAAACTATACCTGTTTATATTCCTATCATTTGTCCTTTAGAAGTTATACCAATTTATACTCTCATCAATAAGTGGACTTTTGCCAACAATGAGCCTTAATTTTTTTTTTTTTTTTTTTTTTTGTGGTGCTGGGGATTGAATTTAAGGCCTTGTGCTTGCAAGGCATGCACTCTAACCACTGAGCTAAATCCCCAGCCCCAAGCCTTAATTTTTAAATATATATATTAGTTTTTATATTTATGTAGACAAATATATGTATATTTTCGATTTCTTCCCCAGTACTTTAGAAAGTTCTTTATCTAACGATTTTATAAATATTCACTTACAATTCTTAGTTTTGATTATGATTTTTTTCAATAAACTTTCTAATCTACTTTGAATGCTTTCTGTAGTGAGGTAAAGAACTAAATTTTCCCCAAACACTCCCAGTACCAATTATTGAACCATCTTCTTCCATAATGACTTGAGAAGTGTGGGAATCTCTTATACAACTAACTCATGCTTATAATTTGTCAAGGTTTCTTCTGTATTTCCAGGATAAATTTAAAACTCTAACATTACAAAGCTCTTTGTGATGTTGCCTGTGATTATATATGAAGACAACTAATTCTCCCTTCCCCAAATGTATCCCATACTGCTAAAATGGTGTTAAATTGTTCAATTTTGTTTTTTTGTGGAAACATATCTTTGTATTTTGGAGGCACAGAAGACTTTTCTAAATATGGCACAAAATCAGAGGAAATGACAATAGCACTTAATTTTTATAGAGTACTTATTATGTGCCAGGCACTACTCCAAGCACTTTACAATACCTTATTTGCCCCTCACAATGTTCCTAGGAGTTAGATCCTATTACTACCTCCTTTTAAAGACATAAAATGGAGGCACAGAGAGATTAACTTATCCAAAGTTACACAGCCTGATAAGCAGTGAAGTTGAAATTTGAATACAATCTAGCTCTGTAATTTATATTTATATATCTACCTACTACATTATTGCATAAAGACACAAATTTGAACACATAAATACCAGAAGTTTACTGTGTAGTAAAAACACTATTTGCAGGCTTGGGATTTAGCACAGTGATTAGAGTGCTTGCCTTACAAGCACAATGCCCTAAGTTTGATCCCCAGCACAAAAACAAAAACAAAAAAAAAAAAAAAATAACACTATTTGCAATGCTAAGAAAAAAAAGGACAACAGAAAATATCTGCAAGACATATAATGAGCAAGGCATTGAACACATAAATATCTACAAATGAAAAAGGAAAATGGAATATTTTCAATTGACAAATTAGCCATGGGTATACATGGACAATTCAGAAAAAAAATTTAAGTGGTCAACAAACATGTAATGAAATGCCTGACATTACTAGTCCAGGGAAATATAAATTATAATGATAACGAGACAGCATTTTCACACACTGAAATGCTAAAAATCGAAGTTGATAACCCAGCATTGGTGACAGTGTGGAAAATTTATGGTAGCAGGAAAATAAAGAGTTACAAGCTATTACAGAGATATTTAAGCTATCAAAACAAAATAAATGACTCTTGACTGAATAGTTACGTTTCTGGGAATTTATCTCAGAATCCAAGAATCTATCATGTATGTGTGTAT
Source organism: Hystrix cristata (assembly GCA_004026905.1). NCBI lineage: Eukaryota > Metazoa > Chordata > Mammalia > Rodentia > Hystricidae > Hystrix > Hystrix cristata. The sequence continues at coordinate 342 of PVJO010008036.1, read as the reverse complement.
AAATTCCTAATGTAGTGCTGTTCATAACACTATCAGGTAAACTGGAAACAATTTTAACATCCATCAGCAGATGAATGGTTAAATCATTACGGTTCTTCCATCTGTCTATGGAAAACTGTACAAAGTATAATCCCATTGTTATGGTTTGTGTCTAGATGTCCCCCCAAAGCCTCATGTGGTAAGAGATAGCTGGATCTAGAGTGTGTGATTACTAAATTGATCCATTGATCGGTTTGGCATCATTCTGCTGGGATCAAGGATGTGAGACTGAGATTGGGGGTGGGAGTGCGGGCCGCCCTGGGGGCAGGTAGCCTAGATAAAAGATACAGGAAGAAGCTAACT
>PVJO010008035.1:0-77813 GCA_004026905.1 Hystrix cristata | reverse complement strand
TTTTTTTTTTTTTCCTGTGGTGCCGGGGATCGAACTCAGGCCCTTGTGCTTACAAGGCAAGCACTCTAATCACTGAGCTAAATCCCCAGCCCTGTTTGGTGTGCTTTTGTATTTGGTATGAAGACTTAAAATCATAACTTTTTACAAACACCTCTATTGAAATACAATTTGGACACAATATAATTCACTCATTTAAAATGTAAAATAGAGTGATTTTTAGTGTACATAGTTTTGCAAGTATCACCAGTCAATTTTGGAGCCAGTCAGTTTCATTACCTCAAAGAGAAATTCCTGCCAGACATGATGGCAGACCAGTAGTCCCAGCTACTTGGGAGGCTGAGGCATGAGGATCACAATTTCAAGCCCATCCTGGGCAATTTAACAAGATCCTTTCTCCAAATTAAAAAAAAAAAAAAAGTGAAAAGAGTGGGGAATGTAGCTTTGTTCAACCTTTTATACTGCAAAATAAAAAAAGAAAGACCCCCCCCTACCCTTTAGCCATTTTCGGTCACTCCACATTTTCCTGCAAGATTAGAAACCGGTTACCTATTTGGTCTGTGTAGATTTGGTCTATGCTGGATAGTTCATAGAAATGGAATAATGAAATATGGTGTTTTATGTCTGGCCTCTTAATATTTTTAGTATTTATCCATATTTTAGCATGTTTCAGTACTTCATTACTTTTTGTAGCCAAATAATTTACTACACTTTGTTCATTCATCTATTCATGGACATGTGGGTTGTTTCCATCTTTTGTCTATTATAAACACTCATGCACAACCCTTTGTGAGAATACATATTTCTCTTGGATATATTCCTAAGAGTCTAATTGCTAGGTAATATGGTTGACTCTGTGCAGTCATTTGGGAAACTGCTGAGCGGTTTTCCAGGCAGCCTCACCATCTTCCATTCCCAGCAGTGTATGAGGTCCCTGTGTCCCACATCTCTGCCAGCACTTGCTATGTCATCTTTTGAACCTAACTATCTGCCCTATTTGGGATGAAGTCACGTCTCATTATGGTTTGCATTTCCCTGATGACTAATGATGTTGAGTTCTTTAATGTGCTTACTGGCCATGAATTTTGGAGGAATGTCCATTCAGATCTTTTGTTCATTTTTCAGTTGGTCCATTTGTCTCTTTACTGAGTTGCAAGAATTCTTTATATAGTCTCGATTCAAGTCCCTCATCAGGTGTATGATTTGCAGATACTATATTTTCTTCTATTCTTTGGGTTATCTTTGTTTTCTTGATGAGTTCCTTTAAAGCACAAATATTGTTAATTTTGACAATGGTCCATTTTATTCAGTTTTTCTTTAATTGTTTTTTGGTTTTTTGTTTGTTTGTTTTGAGACAGAGCCTTACTATGTAGTTCAGGGTGGCCTTGAACTCACCATGTAGCCCAGACTGGTTTCGAACTCGCAGTGATCCTCCTGCCTCAGCCTCCTCAGGGCACCCCACACTTGGATGGAGTTAGTGTTTTATATGGTGTGATAATTTCATTATGCAACCTTTTTTTTCCCCAGCACTGGAATTAAATCCAAGGCCTTCACACTGATCTACAGCCCCAGCCCTTTTTATTTTTTGAGACAGTTTTTCCAGGTTGCCCTGGCAGGACTGGAGCTTTTGATTTTCCTCTCTCAGCCTCCCTGAGGCATATCCCACCATACGTTGCTAAACTTTATTTGAAAAGATCCCATTAAATGGTACTGTCACTCTTGCCAAAAATCAGTTGACCAAGAGATACGTGAGTTTATTTCTCAACTATTTTGTTTCATTGATCTATATGTGTACCTTTATACTGGTGGTGATGTATTTCATTATTGTTGTATTGTAATAAGTTTTAGAATTGGGAACTTCTAAAACTTTATTTTTTGTCCTACTTTATTCTTTGTCTGGAATATTTTGGCTAGTGTAGGTCCTTTTCAGTTCCATATGAATTTTAAAATCAGCTTGTCATTGTCTGCAAAGAAATCAGCAGGAATTCTAATTGGGATTGTGCTGCCTCTGTAGGTCATTTTGGAGGGCATTACAACCTCTTATTCATGTCGAGACTTGTATAATCAGGAGAGTCTGTGATTTGTTTCCATATAGGACTTTTTTTTTTTTTTTTTTTTGAGACAGGGTCTTGCTGTGTAGTTCAGGCTGGCCTTGAACTCATTGTATAGCCCAGGCTGGCTTGAATTTGCGGCGATCCTCCTGCCTCAGCCTCAGCCTCCCAAGTGCTGGGATTACAGGTGTGTACCACCACGCCCTGTGGCTGTGTAGGACTTCTTTCTCAGTGCCAGAATATTGGTGTGAAGCCCGCCACAAATTTCTAGAACATAAAGCACAGGTTTTAAAAATTAGCAAACTAAGACAGTCCTATCTTGAAATCCATCTGGGGTTATTAGTTTCTGCAAATAATAGACTCATTTTTACTACCCTCTTTTAGTATTGGGGATTGGACTCAGGGCTTTTACAGTAATCCACATTCCCCAACCTTTTTTAAAACATTTTAAATTTTGAGACAAGGTCTTGCTAAATCACTTGGTTGCCCAGGCTGGGCTCGGAATTGTGGTCCTCCTACCTCAGGCCCTCCCAGTGCTGGGATTACAGGCGTGTGCCCCCACACCTGCCTGGGGATGTTTTCCTAATTTCATTTTTGGATTCCTTCTTGCAGGTGGATAGAAGTATAATTTATTTTTATGTGTTAGTTTTGGATCCTGCAGTTTTGCTAAAATCATTTATTCTAAGAGTTTTTCAGTATCTTCCTTAATATTTTCTATATACTTAGTATTTTTATATCATCTCTAGACAGAGATAGGTTTACTCCTTCCAGTATCAGTTTTCTAGGACAGATGTAACAAAGTACCACAGACTGGGTATCTTACAATTCCAGAAATGCATTCTCTCACAGTGCTCCAGTCTGAAGGTCCAGAACGACACATGACACAGTGTTGGTCCTTCCTGCAGCAGAGGGAGAAATCCTCAGAGCCTGTCTTCTCTGGGCTTGCAGTGGGCCGGCCTGTCATTTTTTGCCATAAGTCACCATAGTCCCAGCCTGCCTGCATTGCCACTTGTGTTCTCCCTGCAGCTTTTCTTTTAAGGACCCTAGTCATACTGGATTTGGGCCAACACTAACCCAGTATTGGGGCACGAGAAAGAAAGAAGGGTAAGGAGAAACAAGGAAATTTGTAATTTTAAAATTGTACTTTATAAACATTGCAGTTTAAAATGGGTGTGGTGGCACATGTCTGTAATCCTAGCGCTCCGGCAGTCTGAGGCATGGGGATTGAAAGTTTGAACCCAGCCCGAGCAATTTAGCAATTTAGCAAAACCTTGTTTCAAAATAAAAAAGGGCCAGGGATGTGGCTCAGTGCAGAGGCCCTGGGTTCAATTCCAGTAGCAAAGAAACCAGACGCCACCAACAAAACCCCTATAGCTTCACAACTCAAGTTACACAAGCTTGCTGTGCCTTTTTCCTTCCAAGAGACTCGCTCAAAAGGGTTCATGCGGGCCTTAGCCTTTCATTGCCTGGCGCTGCAGTTTTGGAATGCCCATAACAATGGAACACAATGAAATTTAATGCCACCTAGTAGTGTAAAAAATTCTGATGCTTTTCAGACTTGTTTCATTGGATAAAAACTGGCAGCAGGTTTGATGAGGGTGGAAAGATTATGAATGTGAAGAAGAATGGTTAAATGTATATAGCATATGATTAGAGTTACAATTTACATATAAGTAAAATCAAGAGCAAGAGACAAGAATTTGGCTTTTAAATTATTTCTGGGCATGGTTATGAAATTTTATGAATGGTTATAAATTAAGGAAAAGGTTTTATTATTGTTGGCTAAAAAATGTAGAAGTCCTATAAAATGTAGTGCTTTCTGAGAAAAGGAACATATGTTTGGTTGAAATACTTAGCATGGTACTTTGCTTTTCCTCTTTTAGGAAATGATCACAGGTGAACAGACCCAGAACGAACCAGGTAACTGTTTACAAGGGAGCTGCCAGAACTGCATGGTTAGCACTGCACAGTGACTTAGCAGTGGGTACAGTTAGGAAAGGAATTGGTTTGCTGGAACATTGGATAAAAATATTCAGCTTTGGAATATGTTGTTTCTGTGGGAAATTTGGTATATTAGTCACCTGCCCATTGCTGGGACAAAATACCTGACACTTGTAATTTACAGGAGGAAGGATTTATTGGGGCTTGAGGTTTTAGTCTGTGGTGGGCTGGCTCCAAGGCAGAATCATCATGGTGGAGGGGCGTGGCAGAGGAAAGCAGAGAGAGAGCAAGAAGAGCCAGTGAGGTGAAGAGGTTGGGCACAAAAATATATCCTTTCCGATCACTCTCAAAAAAAAAAAAAAAAAAAGCCTGATCACTCCCCAGTGACCCATCTCCTCCAACCAGGCCTCACCTCCTGTCAACACTTTCAGCTGTGAACTCATCAATGGGTGAATCCACTGATGAATATAGCACCCCATGATCCACTCACCTTCTAAAAGCTCCAGCTGTGAACGTTGGAGCCCTTTGGGGGACATTTTAGATCAAATCGTAGCACTTGATATGTTACTTCAGAAGGTGAGCCGAGTTAAAAGTATAATGAAGAAGTATTTGTTAAGTATTTGCTAAGTGTTTTCAGCAAGTAAAAGCCAAGACTGGATGATTTTTTAATTTATAGTATATAAATCAAACAAAACACCACATTAGTAAAGAAATAGTGTACAGAGAATGGTGAAACCATTACTAGAAGAAAAACAGCGGGCTGGGGATTTAGCCCAGTGGTTAGAGTGCTTGCCTTGCAAGCATAAGGCCCCAAGTTCGATCCCCAGCTCAAAAAACAAAACAAAACAAGAAGAAAAACAGCTGAGTTAAAAATCTATTTTAAGTAAACCCATTTCCATATTCCTTCTTCTGTTTTAATGTCGGTCTGTTTCTTCACAAGGTCCCAGTGATGGAAGCACAGAAGCTGCCATAACCTTACTCACTATGGGGGATCTGGTCCTGCAGTCAGAGATGAGTGTTGAACAAGGCGATGGTAAGGATGGGAGATAAGTTCTGCCAAAAAGAAATTTAAGATGTAACTGTTCAGAAATTATGTCCACACTTTGAGTAATACGCCTTTTATATTTGAAATTATCACTATTGTTTTTCTAGAATAGGTAGTTTTTGTATATTGATCCTTCCATTATTTTAACCCTGTTAGGTATGGTTGCAACTGTACAAGATAGTACAGTTGGTTTATTAAGAATAATTTATATTCTTAGAATAGTTGATATAGTGAATTTTCTGCCTTACCATAAACATCACTGGTTAATTGAGCTCATTGATCATTGATCACTTTATGCGTTTCTTTAGCAAAGGAGTTGAGAAAAGGAACATATGAAATGCTTGAAATGGTCTTCAAAGTAGATGACAGATGCACTGTGAGAAGGTAGTAGGGGCCATTGAGATAAATAAGCTGTTCTGATTGGACAGAGCTAAAAAAGATCCCGCAGTCTAGATTTTTAATATATTTGACTAAAGTTAGAAGCTGTAGTCCTATTATTTTAACTACATTAGTTGAATAATTATGCTAATTGTATAATTGACTGGTAATGATAGACCTGACATCTATTGTAGTTGTTAGACCACCTTTTTTTTTTTTTTCCGCACAGTGCTGAAGATTGAACCTAGGGCCTCACACTCATACTTGCTAGGCAAGTGCCCTACCTATCCCTGAGCCACATCTCAAGCCCTTGTTGTTAAACTCATAACCATGTATATTAGGAAAGTCTCTGATCTGTGTCCTGTATGGGGCACAATACCAGAGTATCAGAGCGAAGCCTGTCATAGATCTCTAGAAGATAAAGTACAGTTTTAAAAAATTAGTAACTGTTGGCTGGGGATTTAGCTCAGAGGTTAGAGTGCTTGCCTTGTAAGCACAAGGCCCTGAGTTCGATCCCCAGCACCAAAAAAAAAAAAAAAAAATTTAGTAACTGGCCTGGCATGGTGATGCATGCCTGTAATCCCAGCACTTGGGAGGCTGAGGCAGGAGGATTGCCTGAGTTTGAGGCCAGCCTGGGCTACATAGTGAGGTCAAGGCCAGCCTGAACTACGTAGTGAGACCCTGCCTAAGAAAAATTAGTAAGTGAAGGCAGTCCTATCTTTGTTTGTTTGTTTGTTTTTGGTGCTGGGGATCGAACTCAGGGCCTTGTGCTTCCTAGGCAAGCACTCTTACCACTGACCTAAATCCCCAGCTCCTAGGGCAGTCCTATCTTGAAATCTAGGGTTATGTAGTTCCTGCAAGTAACAGAGGGATTCATTTTTACTTTTCTTTCTTTTTTTTTTTTTTTCTCTATCTCCTTCTGGTGTGGGGAAAGGAACCCAGGACCTTTGCCCTGATCTACATCTCCACCCTTTTTTATTTTTGTTTTTTATTTTGAGACAAGGTCTTACTAAGTTGCTCAGACTGGACCTGAACTTGCAATCCTCCTGTCTCAGTTTCCCAGCTTTCTGGGATTACAGTGCATGTGGCACTCTGTCTGGCTTCATTTTTACTTGTAATAGAATGAAGTTTCAGTCTTGAGAATTAAGCTTATTATAGGTCAAATGCCAGACATGAAGTTTAGGTTCATATTTAGTATTTAACTTTGGAACCAAAAAAAGAACAAACCTTAATAATACAGAATGTTATAGTTATTGAGTGTTGAAGAGTTAATTTTATTTGGATTTCTATTTATATTGGGTCAATTTTAATTTCCTATTTTTTTCTGCAGTAGGAGTATGTGTATTTCCTGATGTTCATTCAAAGGATAAAAGTCATATTCCTTTTAGCCCAGATAATGTAAGTCACAAAATTGTTCATGAGTGTCAGGAGCTTTCTTCACCTGTCACTAATACGTCTCCTGCACCTGAAGAAAACAAGAGCGTATCGGAGGAACAGAATACTAGAGGAGTTGGTTTAAATGAAGAAGTAATGGAGAACAGCACATCAACCAGGTTTTTTTAGTATTTAATTAATAAATGTATTTAAATCTACCATCTCTTCAGTCTGTAGCTTTGAGTATTGTATAAATTTAAAGTAGGCAAAGCTAATTTCTTACACATTAAATTTAGGATTGACTGATTTATATTTTAACATGTTAATGATTTACATATTAAATTATACAGCAGTACCTCGGTTCATGAACCTGATTCTTTCCATGATTCTGGTCACTAACTGAGTCTGACAAAAACTGAATCAAATTCAATGGTTAGGTTCAGTGCTGACCTTTTGGGGAAATTTGATTCAGGTCTCCTCCAGTTTGGTTTGCATCCAGAATCGTGGAGAGAATTGTGTTTCTGTACTGAGGCACCACTGTACTGTGTTTTGTATGTCTTTGAAACTTTAATGAAATAGATTTATATAAATGTATTCTCTTTAATAAATATGATCTAGAATTTCTTAAAACCTCTAGTAAAGTTATTAGTTATTTTAGCATTAGGAAATGAATACTTACCTGGGCATGGTGGTGTGTGTCTGTAATCCCAGCATTCTGGGAGGCCGAGGCAGGAGAATCCAAAGTTTGAACCCAACCTGGGCAATTTAATGGTTTAGTGAGACCCTTTCTCAAAAAATAAAGCCCTGGGGGTGTAGCTTAGTGCAGTGGGCCCTGGGTTCTAGTCCCCAGTACTGAGGAAAAAACAAAACAAAACACCTCAGAGTTGGGTGTGTAGCTTAGTGACAAAGAAATGAACATTCACAGACAATGTGCCCCATGAGAGGTGGCCCAGGGCATTAGTGTTAGAACAAGAGATTTCTGAATTGGTAAATTTCTCTTATTTCTTCACTTCTAGGAGCACAACCTCTAAAGCGAACAGTGATTTCAGGCCTAAGCCAGATCTCGAGGTGTTAGTGACCAACAGGGCTGATGCTCATCAGGAGGTTTCCAGTGCATTCAAGGGTGAAGAAGGGGAAAGTCAGAAAGGTGCATTTTATTATTCTCTTAGAAGTTACAAAATTACCTTGGCATAAGAAATTGCATTTGCATTTCCAGGGAACATTCAGTTGTTAAAATTATTTTTAATTACTGTAGAAGATGTCAGACACACAAAAAAGTAAAATAAGCTATAAGATAAATACTCATAAATCCAACAACTGATTTCAGTCATTGGTACCTTTTGCTGTATTTGCTGTATGTTTATTCTTTCTTTCTTTTTTTATTTTTTTTTTTTATTTTTTAACCAAGAACATGTATTGGTACAATGTACATATAATGGTTACATTCATCACATTTATTTTGTACCTGTACATGGTGCATCTTGGTTCTCCCCGCTCTTCTCCGCCCCTCCCCTCTATTCCCTTCATCCCTATTTACAGCAGGTTCATTCACATTTCTCCATGAATTCCCTTTCCTTTTTCTATCCCTCCTTTTCCCTTCCTGCTTCTCCCCCGACTCCGTCCAATGCTCCTCTCCTTAGAGTATTATCTTCCTTTTAGATTATATCTATTACACCTCTTCATCCTTTTTTACATCCATGGTTTCTCATATCAGAGAAACAATTCGATGTGTACTCATGAGTGTCCAGTTTATTTCACTTAATAGTATGTTCTCAAGGAACATCTATTTACATACAAATGACTCTAGTTTATCCTTTTTTATGGCAGTGTAGTACTCCATTGTGCAGAAAAACCACATTTTCTTTAGCCATTCATTGCTTGTTGGGCATTAAGGCTGTTTCCAAGACTTAGCTATTACAAATTGTGTTGCTATAAACATGGTTGTGCATACATCCCTGTGGTATGAGGATTCCAGTTCTTCTGGGAAGATTCCCCAGTAGGGGGATGGCTGGAACAAATGGAACCTCTAGTTCTAGTTGTTTGAGGAATCTCCATATTGATTTCCATAGTGGCTGGACCAGTCTACATTCCCACCAACAGTGGAGGAGGGTTCCTTTTGCCCCACAGCCCTGCCAGCATTTGTTATTGGTTGATTTTTTCATAAACACGGTTCTTTCTGGAGTGAGATGGAATCTTAATGTTTTGATTTGCATCTCTCGAATGACTAGTGATATTGAACACTTTTTCATATATTTATTTGCCTTTTTAATTTCTTTATCTGAGAAATGTTTATTCATTTCAGATGCCAATTTTTGGATTGGGTCTTTGAATTTGGGAGGTTTAATTTTTTGAGTTCTTTGTGTATTCTAGATGTTACACCTTTGTCTGATGGATAGCTAGTAAAAATTTTTTCCCAGTTTGTAGGTTTTCGCCCTGCTCTATTTGTGATTTCTTTTGCTGTGCAAAAGCTTTTTAGTAGCATGTGGTCCCAAGCACTGATTCTTCGTGTTGTTTTCTGTGCTGTTTGGGTTATGTTCATAAATTTTTTCCCTACCCCTATGTCTTTGAGGGTTCTTCCTATTTTATTCTCCAGTAGATTTAGTGTTTCTGTTTTAATGTTTAGATCTTTGATCCACTTTGATTTTATTTTAGTACATGGTGAGAGACTTGGATCTAGTTTTAGTTTTTGGCATGTGGCAAGCCAATTTTTCCAGCACCATTTGTTAAATAAAGAGGCTATCTTTCTTCCAGTGAGGGTGTTTGGCTCCTTTGTCGAAGATGAGGTATTTGAGTGTGTTTGGAGTTGCTTCTGCATCCTACAATCTGTTCCATTGAGCCTCAGGTCTGTCTTTTTGCCAGTACCATGCTGTTTTTGTCACTGTAGCTTTGTAGTATAGTTTAGGTCGGGAACTGTGATGCCCCCCTGCCTTTCCCCTGTTGCTTAGGATTGTTTTTGCTATTATTGGTCTCTTCTGGTTCCAGATGAAGTTCATGATTGTCCTTTCTAATTCTTTGAAGTATGTTGGTGGTATCTTGATTGGAATTGCATTAAATCTTGCCGTGTGTTTGATGTGTATATGTTGCTGTGTGTATATACTTGAACACTCAAGCGTGTCCCTTAGGAAAGTGTGTGCAGCAAAACAGGTTAGTGCCCAATAGGCATGGAATTACAAACAAAACTCCTCCCTCCTAGTGGCAAACTGCTGTTAATGGTCTTTTTCTTTTTGGTACTGGGGATTTGGTACGGGTGCTTTGCATCGTCATGCCTGCCTTTTTATATTTATTCCCGAAGTATCTTATACCCATGTGAGCGTCTGAGTGAGGGTTTGTGTGTACATACACCACACACATACTCACATTTGTATAAACACATTTATTTTATCCGAGTGTATTTATAGACACGCAAACTGTAGCAAGCATACCGTTCAGTAGCAGTTTCATAACTGTACCGCCAGGTGACCATGATGGATGGTGATACACTGTAAGGTATTCTTAAAATGTAAAGAGAACAGATATGTGCTCTTACCACAGAGATGCTAACTCTCAAGTTAACGCGTTTGTTAGTTTAGCTAGATGTGACCATCGCACAGTGCATGTACAGTCGTACTTTGGTACCGCTTTGAAAGTCACTGAGTCGGTGCTTGGTGCATTTTGATGTGACATTTTGCCCTGGCACTTACCACTTGTTGGTGCTCGCTGCGCAAGCAGAAACCTGCCGCATGACTTGCTACCCTTTCCAGCCAACAGGACTTGTTTGGTATTTGTTGTTTTTGATGCTCATCATGCCCAGAACCGATTAACAAGAAGTGCAAAGCCCGGGGTGATGGTGCATACCCATAATCCCAGCACTTGGGAGGCTGAGGCAGGAGGATCACTTTGAGGCCAGCTTGGGTTCCATAGTGAGTTCAAGACCAGCCTGAACTACATAACAAGACCCTGTCTCAAAAAACCAACCCCCCCAAAAAAATAACCAAGAGAAGAGTGCCAAGGTACCACTGTGTACTTCAAAACATGTTGTAGACAGCGAAGACTGATGTTTTATGTTAGCCAGGCATGATGCAGACCTGTAATCCCAGGACTCTGGGAGGTGGAGGCTGGAAGATCCCAACTTTGAGCCCAGCCTGGGCAACTTAATAACTTGGCAAGACCCGTCTCAAAAAATGAAGAAGGCTGGGGATGTAGCTCAGTGTGCGGGTGCTGTTTTCAATCTCCAGTATGACCCCTCCCACCCGCGGCCCCGTCCGGATGTATGTATCTGGGAACTTTCTTGATATAATTCACGCACCATACGATTCATCCATGCAGTGTGTGCAGTCAGTCGTGGCTACTATGTGCACCAAGTCACGTCACCATCTTGTTAGCATTCTGTTTTCCTTCATCTCTCAGCAATCACTGATCCACTTTCTATAGATTTTTTCCATTGTGGACATTCCATATAAGTAGAATCATGCAACACATGGTCTTTTGAGTCTGGCTTCTTTCACTTAGCGTAATGTTTTTAAGGTTCATCTGTATAGTAACGCATATCAGATATGTCTTTTTATTGTCAAGTATTCCATTTTTCCTATTCTTTTATCTGTTGAGAGCATTGGAGATGTTTCTTACTCTGCTATAGTGAATAATGCTAATAAGAATGCTCATGTAAGTTGAATGAGGTGGTGCACACATCTAATCCCAGGACTCGGGGAGGCTGAGGCAGGACGATCTTTAGGTTTGAGCATAGCTGGGGAATTTAGCATCATACCAAGACCCTGTCTCAAACTGAAAAATAAAACAGGGATGTGGACATAGCTCAGTGTAAAGGTCCTGGCTTCAATTTCCAATACCACACAAAAAAAGAACGTTCATGTATACATTTTTATGTGGGCATGTTTTCATTTCTGTAGAGGTTACGCCTGCAGGTTGAATTGCATGGTCATGTGGTAATTCATTTTAACCTTTTTTGCTGGAGTGTTTGGCATTCACACCAGGGCCTCATGCGGGCTCAATGCTCTGCCATGGAGCTGCATTGTTTACCCTATTGAGGAGCTATCAAACTGTTTTAAGTATGTACAATATTTAAATTTTTTTATATCAGTTAAACAGAATATATTAAAATAAACATTAGGCAGGAGGCTCACAGATTCAAGTCTTATCTGGGAAACCTCGCAAGACCGAGCTGCAAGGAGAGAGGGGGAAGGAGGAAGAAGAAAAGAGAAAAGGAGAGAAAGGGGCGAGGTGGTGCCAGCTGTAATCTGAGTTTCGGTTTCTCAGTATCTTTCCAGACATTTTTTTTTTGTATAGCTATCTTGGTGTGAAGTTTTGTTTCACTGTGGTGGAACTTTTTGTTTTATTGTTTCTTTCTTTCTTTCTTTCTTTCTTTTTATTGTTTATTTCTGTGGTACTGCAGACCAAACCCAGGTGTGCTCTACACTGAGCTACATCCCAGGCACCTGCCCTCTTTTTGTTTGCTTTTTTTTTTTTTGGTGCTGGGGATCAAACTCAGGGCCTCGTGCTTGCAAGGCAAGTGCTCTAATCCCTGAGCTAAATCCCCAGCCCCTCTGTTTGTTTTATATTTTGAGACAGGATCTCGCTAAATTGCCTAGGCTGGCCTCCAACTTCCAATCCTCCTGCCTCAGCCTCCTGAGTAACTGGGATTATAGGTGTGTACCGTTGTGCCCAGCTCATTGTGGTTTTGATGTGTATTCTCCTAGTATTGCATATCTTGTCATGTGCTCATTTGTGTATCTTCTTTAGAAAAATATCTCTTGAAATCCATTTTTTAAAGTTGGTTTGTTTGTCTTTTTATTATTGAGGTAAATGTTTCAGGTTTAAGGATGCAGTTCAAGGCCCGGGGTTCAGCCCCCAGCACCAGAAAAAAACCCAAATTTTTATACATTAGTCCCTTCTTGGTTTCGTTCTGTTTTTGTTTTGTCTTGCCTGTTGGGCATTGAACCCAGGCGGCTTAGCCACACAAGGCAGGTGCCCTACAACTGCGCTGCATCCCCAGCCCTGCATCTTTTCTTGGTGCTTGCTTTCATTTTGTAATGGCCTCACTGTATTGTAACATAAAGTTGGCTGGCTGTCCTGCTTTCTTTTTCATCCCACCACCTTGCCGAGGGACTAGCCCTCTCAGGTGATGGTAAGGGCAGGGAAAGCCGTGTGAATGGCAGGCTGTCAGAATGAATTGAAGCTGGGCCTGGAAGATCAGGTCGGTTAGCACTGTCTTTCCTGTTTTGCCTTTCCTTGTCTCTTGGGTTCTGTTTCAGCCAGCGCTGCCTGTGGCTCTGTGTGCGTGCACAGCATGTCGATGGTGCTGCCTCAAGCAGCACCCAGGAGCCTCTATAGTCTGCAGGCTCAGTTACTTATAGAAACACATTCTCGTTTCCTTGCACTTTGTGATGGCTTATTTGCTTCATAGCTCCTTTCTAAAACTTTTGTGTATTAACCACTAATCCCCTTGTGGATGTCAATTTTTAATTCTACTACTATTACCACGGAGTAGGGATACAATTGCCGTAGCAGCCAGGATGGAAATATGTGGTGTGCATGATTCATTCTTCATCTGTTTCACTGTAGAAACATCTCAGTGTCCAGAACCAGCCTTTCACCCTGTGAATATGCTGGGTTTTGGATTTAGGGAAGTTTGGAGCAGTCACTGTATTGCTTTCTGTGTTATAAGAGAGAATGTGTTTCTTTTTTTTTTATGCTGGGGATCGAACTCAGGACCCTGAGCTTGCTAGGCAAGTACTCTACCACTGAGCTAAATCCCCAACTCGGAGAATGTTGTTTCTAATAGAGAGATTTTAGTGGTTTTATTTGAACTACGTCTTAAGTATGTTTTTTTAATTTAAGAAACTGCGAACAGTGCTTCTAAAGCAACAGCATTGGAAGATCAAAACCCCGGTCTGGTCACAGTGGCAGTGAGAGAGGGGCAGAGCCAGCTGGCCTGTGTGGAGGGTGACAGAGGGACCAGTGTTGCACGAGAAGCAGCCCTGCCCAAAAGGTAAAAGGGGCATGGCGGATTCTGAGGCCCAGTCGCAGCTATACGCTGTGGCTATAAGAATTTGATTGAAAAAAAGACTTCTATTGAATTGAATATATTTTATAAGCTCAAAACCATTACATTAGATAATCTGTGATACACCTAGCTCTAAAAGTGCTTTCACAGTTGTTTGCCTGATTTAAAATAACAAACTAATTCTAACACTCTTTCAGAAATGAGGATCAAGCAGAGAGATCTCAAGAGGTTCAGATGTTGTCAGTTGCCTCCCTTTCCTCTGAGGCAGCACTCCACACCCTTGGCTCCAGTGGGGGTCCCGGGGAGAATTCTGTTGAAGACCCCCCGATAGAGGATGCTAAAGGAGATGGGGAACCCACACTTCATGTGCCAGAGGTAAGGGAATGTAGACTATCACATGAGGTGGCAGATGTGTCTTCCCATTAAAAAAAAAAAAGTATAATTTTCATATGATAAATTTTACCCTCTGTCACTTGTGTGAGTGTGTGCGTGCGTGTGTAAACATACACACATATTCATTTTATTAGTAGTGGTATTTTTGTGTGTGCTGTAGCGAACCCCGAGCTTTGTACATATTAGCCAAGCTTTACCGCCTGTGCCCCAGATGTCACCCTTTGAGTGTGCAGTTCTGTGAATTTTTACAAATACAGAGTCTTGTCACCAGTACATGAATGGTTCATCACAACAATTGCCAGTGCCCTTTGGTACTCAGCTTTCTCTCTCACATCAGCCTTCAATACTCACCGACCCATTTCTCCTATTGCTTTACCTTTTTCAAGACTGTATTGCAACTGAATTTTAATTAAATGTGTCTTTAGTCCCTGGAACATAGAGATAAAAGAGCTGTTAGCTAGTTTTGCTGTAAAAGCTTTCAAAAAGGAATTGTTTTTTACACAGGGAATTCATTTTGTACTCAGAATGGGTATTTTTTGATGTGTTACAACTACATGTCTGGCACTTTCAAGCAGTAGGAGACAGAAGAACTAATGAATTCTTTTGTGGGGGAGTGGTAGGGATTGAATTCAGGGCCTTGTTCTTGCTAAATCCCCAACCCCGCAAATGAATTCTTAAACTCAGTTTGATAGGTGATATGGTAGAGATTTGCGTAAGACTCTGTAGGAGTGAATTAATCTCTGGGAACAAGGCCAAACATTAATATTTCCTTTACAAGGAAATATTCCCTGGGCACGTGAAGTGGTGGGGTGGAGGTGCGCCGCGCTAGTAGGCACTCGCTGGGAGTGAAAATGGTGAAGTTGGGGAGAGTTCAACCATGGCTCATGGTCCAGGAAATGTCTGAAGTGAGTGGCGGCTGGATCAGGCGACCAGTGTGTTTGCTCCTCATCCAGCCACCGGTGCCAACAAGCTGAGAGAAAGTCTGCCTCTTGTCATCTTCCTAAGGCATAGACATCAGTGTGCCTTGGTGAGAGATGAAGTAAAGATTTGTGTGCAGTGCTTTGTTAACATTGACAGCAAAGTCCAAACTGATACAGCTGCCCTGCTGGCTTTATGGGTGTCATTAGCATTGACAAGACAGGAAAGCATTTCTGTCTGTCTGGTCGCTTTGCTGTACATCATATTACACCTCAGGAAGTAAAGTACAAGTTGTGCAGAGTGAGAAGGATCTTCGTGGGCACAAAAGGAATCCCTCACCTGGTGACCCACGATGCTTGCACCATTCGCTACCTTGATCCCCATATCCAGGTGAATGACACCATCCAGATTGATTCTGCATCTGGCAGGTTTCCTCACGTTTGACACTGGTAACCTGTGTGTAGTGACTGGAAGTGCTAACTTGGGAAGAATCGGCATGATCACCAACAGGGAGAAGCATCCTGGCTCTTTCGCTGTGGTTCATGTGAAAGATGCCAATGGCAACAGCTTTGCCACCCGGCTCCCCAACGTTTTCATTATTGGCAAAGACAGCAAGCCGTGGATTTCTCTTCTTCGAGGAACAAGAATCTGCCTCGCCACTGCTGAGGAGACTGAGAAGAGGCTGGTGGCCAAACAGAACAGGGGGTGAAATGGTCCCTACGTGACGTGGTGGAGAGGTCTCTGTGCTTAATGAAAGAGAACAGAACATGATTAAAAAAAGAAAGTTCCCGGAATGAGAGCATCCTTTGAAGAACAAGTGGATTATAGGGAAAGAAATATGAAAAAGCAGGAATGAAGCAGCACATGTTTGGAATTGTATATTGTTATGAATGGAATATAAATGAGGGAAAAGTTTAGAGGTGAAGTTAGAAAGGAGGCCTGCAGACCAGGCCAAACTTGTAATCCCCGCCCTGTGGGAGGTTGGTGTAGGGATATGGCAAGTTCAAATCCTGCCTGGGCAACTTAGTGAGACTGTCTTAAAATGAAAAAGGGGGGGTGGGAATGTAGAGTGCTCCTGGGGTCAGTCCTTAGTACCACAAAAACAAACAAACCCAAAAACACAGGATGAAAGGTAGCTTGCAGGCAGGTAACGTAAGGTTTGTTATGACTTGCTGAGGAGTTTGATATTATCCAGAGTTATGAGACCTCCACCCCCAATATTTTAAATTTCAAAATAATTCCAAACAGAAAAGTCACAAGAATGTTACAAAGAACTGTTCCGTACCTTTTCCTTGGATTTATCAGGAGTTAACACTGAGCGTCATTTGTTGTGTGCCTTACCCTCCATGTCAATAGATGGATGAGGGTGGGTGGATTCTTTGAAAAACTGAACTGTCTGAAAATTGCAGACATGGTCCTTCACCACTAAATATTCTATCTTGTTAATAAGAACATAGTCGTTCACTTATAGAGAAGTGATAGTCCTTTTCTCATGCTAATTACCATGGTGTTTAGCATTTATTCATTAATATTATTTAATATACAGTTTCCATTCAGGTTTCCTCAGTTACTCCAGTCATGTCTATTGTAGCCTAATTTTTAAAAACAACTTAGGACCCTTTCGGAGGTGTCACATTACATTTAGTTGGCATTTCTTTTTACTCTCCTTTAATCTAGATGAGTTCTTATTTTTTCTCTTTGTGAACTTGACATTTTAGACAAGTTTAGGCCAGTCAACAGTCTGGATTTTTAAAAATTGCTTCCTTATTATGCATTTAGTTTTTAGACAAGATTACTACATAGGTGATGTGTGTTTTTCCCTTAACTAACATCGTGTCGAGAGACGCATAATGTCAGTTTGTCCCATTATTGCTGTTGTTGACTTGTCATTTGGCTGGAATGGTGCCTGCCAGATCTCTCCATTACAAGGGTGTCTTTTCCACTTTGTGTTAGTAAATTGTTCAGTGAGTCTCAGCAACCGGTTACCCTGTTGTTTGGTATCCATTGATGAGTCTTGCCCGAATCATTTACCAGCATTAGTGGGTGCAAAATGAGAGTTAAGATTTTAAACATTTGATCTGGGTGCACGCATGTATTCTCAGCACTTGGGAGGCTGAGGCAGAAGGATTGCTGTGAGTTCAAGGCAAGCCTGGGTTACATAGTGAGACTCTGTCTCAAAAAGCTCCCCCTCCTAAAAAAAAGATTTTAAGCTTCAGAGTTACCATCAGGGTTGTATTGTGGGAAAACAGTGTTATTAGGTTTTATTTTATTTTATTGTGGTATTGGGGATTGAATTTAGGGCCTTCACACTGAGCTACGTCCCCAGTGCCCCTTCCTGCTTTTTTTTTGAGCTAGTCTTGCTAAGTTGATAAACTGCGCATGCCTCAGGCTCCCAGAGTCCTGGCATTACAGGCTTACACCACCATGCCTGGCTGTTAGGAGATTGGTAGGAACCACAGTGGAGGTGAGGAGAGAAGTTTGCTCTATTGAGATGTCATCTACTTACAGTACAGGGCTGGTGTGCTGGAAGTAGAGAGAATGTTGAAGGCTTTGGATCTGTCTTGTGCTTCAGAAATCATCTCACCATGCACAGTGGTGTACACTTGCAATTCCAGCTACTGAAGAGGTGAAGCAAGAAAATTGAAAGTTAGAGACCAGCTTAAGCTATTTAGTGAGACCCTGTCTCAAAATAAAATTTGAAAAAGGGCTGGAGAGGTAGCTCTGTGGTAGAGTGGTTGCCTAAAATTCTTTGTGTTTACTTAAATAAATCAAAAGTTTTACTTAGCTAGTTGTGGTGGTGCATACCTTTAATCCCAGTACCGTGGGAGGTTGAAGCAGGAGGATCAGAAATTCCTATTCATCCTGGGCAATTCAGTGACTTAGCAACACTGTATCTTAAAATAAAAAATAAAAACTACTGAGAATGTAGTGTGAAGACCTTGGGTTCAATTCCTAGTACCAAAAAAAAAAGTTATTGACAGCTAAAATTTTCAAATTACTCGAGAAATTGTAAATGTTTAAGATTTGTCAAACTTTACCCTTCCACTTTCCTTTTTTATAGCAGTGTACACCAGCTAGTATTCCAGAAGTGCAACAAGAGAATGTAACCAACACTCAAGACCTAACAGGTATGACCGTCTGATTCAGTGTAGTCCCATAGAACCTCATAATATGATTTTTAAATTTAAGTGGAAAAATAAGCTTTTTTAGAAACTATGGTTCCTTAAACAAAAAACAAACTCGAAGTGTTTTATATATCAGTTTTGTTTTTCAGAATTACAAATCGTCCCTATGGTATATCATCTTTACTCTTTATGAAATTACTTTTTGGGGGATTGGGCTGTAATTTAGTTTTTTAGTCTTGATGATAAAGTGTTGGGGGACTTTATTTTTAGAAATGAAATAATGATTTTGTTCCACAGTTTAGCTTTTCATTACCTTCCAATTTTGCAGCGAATCTGTTTGCGAATGTGCATCCAGATGGAGAGGATGAGCAGGCGTTCATTTTGACTCTGGTGGAAATCCCAACCAGTGCCAGTGCCACACAGTTAACATCAGACCCCGTCCTGCCCGCGCCCATCCTGGTCAAATCTGTTAATCCTGAAGAAAAGGGTGACATTAGGTAATGAATGGAAGCTTGTTTTTACTAAGAAAAAAGGTGCTTTATGAATCAGTGTGTTGATTGAATAAGCCATTCACTGATGTTATTTGCTGTAGAGATCTAACTTAGATTATGTGCTGACTTGGAAAAGAATTGTAACATAGTTCATTTTATATCTGATGAAGATGTTTAAGGGCTGGGGATTTAGCTCAGTGGTTACAATGCTTGCCTAGCAAGTGCAAGGCCCTGAGTTGATCCCCCCAAAAAAGATGCTGTTTAAATGTAGAAAGTGATACTTTTGTATGGAACTTGTTTGATGCTGTATTTTGAAAACTATAATTTAGTGTCCTGGATCATAACATGACACCTGTTACAAGTGTGGTTATATATACCTTACTGAAATATATATTCATAGAAAGTTGCAAAAAATAGTAACAGAAGTAACATTTCTCTCAATTCTTGAAGTTCTTATTTTAATTCTTTATTGTGGAAATATTAAGTTGTATTTTAACTGTCATTGGTTAAAAATAGTTGTATATCAGTAGTAGTATTAGAAATTGAAATCTTTTTTTTTTTTTTTTCTTCTTTGCTATGTAATTCAGGCTGGTCTTGAACTCACTGTGTAGCACAGCGTGGCTTCCAACTCTCAGTGATTCTCCTGCCTCAGTCTCCCAAGTGCTTGGATTATAGGCTGTACTACCACTCCTGGCCTTTTGGTTTTTTATTAGAAAGGGAGATTTAGTTTATTTTTTGTATAAAATATTTATTTTGAGGGAATTTGATACATCTCCACAATAGTACGATTGAGCCATTAATCTTGCAGCTTTGTTGACATTAACCGGTTCGTTTTCCTGATGCAGCTCTTTCTGCTGAGGTGTAAGAGTAAGCCTTTGAGAAGTGTGCAAGTTCCTTCTGAATGTTTACAAAAGTATTATTCACTCTGTGAACTTTTTTTTTTATCATTTACATAAAGTGTTTATCTTCTTAAGATTAGTGGTAACTGGTTTTGCTTTGTTTTTGGACTTAAAAGTTTTTTTGGCTGGCCGTGTGAAATATATTCCTGGACTTCTGCTCTCTTACTGTTGTCTTTGATATCCACCTGCAGCTGCTTGAGCTCCAGGTGACACCTTCTGCACATACACGGTCCAAAGGGGACATTTGAGATTAAAAGTTTAACTTTACAGACAAGGAAAATAATGCTTATATACTTCAGGTTTGATTTAGTATTATGTAGATAAAGTTGTCAGTGAAACGCAAGACTTGCATTTTTATAGCAATTGCTTTGAATTTGTTAGTTTGGAGGTTTTGGGTTTCATTGGAGTTTTCATTTCAGTAGCTTAGCCTTTAAGCTCATTGTGTAGCTTGATTCACTGGTATTATATGCATTCCTTTTCTGTGCAGTATGACCTTACCAGTAACTTCAGTTTGTCAAGATGCCGTGTGTTTATTGAATTCTCAAAGAGATGATTCTGAAAAGCCTTCTGCTAATTTGGATCTTATATCTAGGAAGAGATTGCATTGCAGGCTTGATGAAAGCAGTCAAGTTCCTCCTGCCAAAAGATGTTCCCTTACTTTAAGAAATGATCGGCAACAATGTACCTCTGAGGTAAGGATTGCTGCACGGTGAAGCTGGCTGTAATGCAGATCTTTAAATCTTTATGGGTACAAAGATGGTTTTGACACCTTTTATCATAAATAATACAAGGCCAGTTTGTGATTATCCCTTTCCACTATTTCCAAGTGAAAATTGGTGGATATTAATCAGGAAACCTATTCTCTGCTCTGAGATGTGGCAAAAAATAAGGCCAGAAGCATCATGTTGATCTGGGTGAATTAACTTGTTTAGGTCTTTTAAAAAATCTTTTGGTGTTTGCATTAAAATTATATTAACTTGACAGATTAATTTAGGGAAGATTGATACTATAATTATAGTATTTATGACACAGTACGTCTTTCCATTTGATGAAGTGTTACTTTGGGTCTTCCAACTTTATTTTTAGCTTTTCTTATATTTTGTATTATCTCTAAGAGTGTCATCTTTTTTGTTGCTTTTACCATTAAGTTCTTTTCTGTCCAGAGAGCTTTCTGAATTCCTTCATTGTGTTCAATAATTTTTCAGTTGATTCTCTCAAGTTTTGTAGGTAAACAGCCATATCAGCAAATATAATTTTGATTATTCTACTTGTTTTGGTTCTAATTTCCTTTTCTTTTCGAATCATATTGGATAATATAGCTCCAAAACAATGTTAAAACATAGTACCAATAGGAATCCTTTTCTTATTCCAGACTATGGTGGGGATACTTACAGTGTTTATTAATTGGGATGTTGGCTTTCTGATTTTGAGAATTATATTTTGTGGTATTAGGAAAATGTCTTCTACTTGGGAGACTGAGGTAGGAGGCTCCTTTAAACCCATAAATTTACTAGTGTTGGCAATATAGTGTTGACTGTCTCAAGAAAAAAAATAAAGAAAAAACACTGAGCCTGGTAGCACCCCTATAATCCCAGTACTTGGGAGGCTGAAGGAGAAGGATCGCTGCTAGTTTAGGGCCAGCCTAGGCCACATAGTGAGTTCAAGGCCAACCTGAACTACGTAGTGAGACCCGGTCTCAAAAAAATAAATAAATAGGGGCTGGGGATTTAGCTCAGTGATTAGAGTGCTTGCCTTGTAAGCACAAGGGCCTGAGTTCGATCCCCGGCACCACCAAATAAACAAACAAACAAACAAACAGCTAGGAATGGTGGTACATGCCTGTAATCCCAGTACTTGAGAGGCTGAGGTGAGAGGATCCCTGGGATTTCCATGCCAGCCTGGGCTGCATAGTGGGTTCAAAACCAGCCGTAACTACACAGAGAGAGACCCTGTCTCAAAAAAAAAGGAAAAGAAAATATTTATATTCACAATATATTAATTTTTTTAAAGAATGATTACTACTATAAATTGGTAAGATTTTTTTTCCATATATCTGTTGAATTGCTTTCCTAATGTTGAATCATTTTTGCATTCCTGAAACAAACTAATTGATAATGATGTATTTAATAATCTATTGATTTGCTGCTTGTAATTTTCCATTTGAAAGGCTTGAGTGTAACTTAGTGGTAGAGTACCTGCTTAGCATGTGTGGGGCCCTGGGTTTGTTCCCCAGCACCGTAAGGAAAAAATTTTCTAATATTTCATTTGCTGATTTGGGGAGTGGTGGTATTAGGGATTGAACTCAGGACTTTGTGCTTATTAGGCAGGTGCTCTACCACTGAGCTAAATCTAAATCCCCCAACCCCTTTTCTGCTGATTTTAAGTGAGCCTGGTTAGTTGGTGTGACTACATATTATGCTTGAGATGAAAGGCATTTGGCAGCTTCAGCTCTTCTGCTGGGCTCTGGAGCATGGTAAAAACAGCAATATCTTTTCCCTCAGTGTTCGGTAGAATTACTGTAAGATATGTGTGAATCTACAGCTTTCTGGGAGATGTGTATATCTTTACAGAAAAGAAATAAGCGGGAAGGAAATTTTAATTTAATAAATGGATTTCTAAATATTTTGTAAATTTTCTTAAAACAGGTGTGTTCAAAGGAATTAAATGTTTTTGAGGAAACAGGTGAGTGAAATAAATTTTAATATGATTGCAGTTTGCAAAGTATTCCCGGTTATTTGCCCGAACATTTTAGCGACCTAGCAAGATCCTGTCTCAAGATATAAAGGGCTGGTGATGTAGCTCAGTGGAAAGGCCCTAGGCTCAATCCCCTGTACTGCCTCTGTTCCCCAGTTGATGGTGGTGGCATCCTTGTAGAATGAAAACTATACAGTGGAAGGGTTTGATGGTTTTGGCTGCTTGTTTCTTTGCTTTGTGGTGCTGAGGATCAAACCCAGGGCTCATGCATATTAGACAAGCATTCTACCGTAGAGCTACACCGCTTGCCCCCAGTTCTGGTTCTTCAAATACAAGATCACATACTTAATCTCAAATGCCCTAATTTTAACTATGAAACTGTAACATGGTTATAGTTTCCAGCCTTTACAAAGGTCCTGATACTCTTCCATCCATCTCCTCTCCTGTGAAAGCGCTAAACAAATTACAGAACCCTGAAATATTAGTGATGTGCTGTATACTATTGTTAATCAGATGTTTTGGAAGGGGGATGTGTGTATGTGTGTTTAAGGTAGGTATACCTGTCAACTTCATTCTACCTTCATGGAGCTAAAACATTCTCACTGGGAACAAGACTTTAGAAACAGTTCTGTTTTCTAAGGGAAAAGAGCTATTTTACTTAACAAGAAATTTCTTATTATTTGTGTTAGCTTTCTTGTTGCTGGTATAAAAACACCTGACACCCATGACTTAAAGGAGGAGAGGTTTAATTTTAGGGGACTCAAGGTCAGCTGGCTTCGAGACAGAGATGTCATGGTGGAGGGCACGGTGGAAGAAGCAGCTCACCTCATGGCAGCCAGGAAGCACAGAGTGGGTGGAGCCGGGAAGGAGATGGATCCTCCAAAGGCGCAGCTCTCCCCAGCAGGCCCTGCCTCCCACAACATGCTTAGCTGTGAACTCATTAGTGGACCTGTCTGCTACTGAGCACAGTGCCATGTGACCCCATCTCCTTCCAAAGCCTCCGAGCAGTTGAAACTTTTGGGGGACCTTCTAGGCCTTGGCCAAAACTGGGTTATTCTAATAATTGGTACTTTAGCTTTTGTATTTGGTTTAGAGAAGAAAACCCTTAGCTAACTTAGGTGTGTTAGTGGGCTGTGGGCTTTATTTACTTTTCCAGCAGCCCACAGTGCCCAAGAGTTACCATCTATATTGGGTTGGTTTAGCTTCTGTATTTTAAGAAGGCTTAGACTTTTAGGAAATGATCACCTTTTCATTTTGATGGTTCAAGAGCTATTTTTAGAAAAAGATTGTCTAGGTGAAAATGTAGAAAGAGGGAGTTGGGGATTTAGCTCAGTGGGAGAGTGCTTTCCTAGCAAGCACAAGGCCCTGAGTTTTATTCTCAGCAAACCCCTCCCCCCAACAATGTAGAAAGATAATTATTTTGTATAGTGGTATAACCGTTTTACAGAAGCTATTACCATAGCTTTTATTAACTAGTTAGCATTGTTCCTTTCTTCTTCTTTTTTTTCTTTCTACTGCTCCTCCTCCTCCCACTGCCCCACCTTTTCTTTTCTGCCACTGAGCTACATTTCCAGATGTACTTAAAACATTTGTAATAGGGGCTGGGGATTTAGCTCAGTGGTAGAGCACTTGCCTAGTAAGTGCAAGGCCCTGAGTTCCATCTCCAGCACCCAAAAAAACCACGTTCCTAATAGTCCAAGTTAACTCTCTAATTATAATTTACTTTTTTTTTTTTTTTTTAATTTTATTTTAAACCAAGAACATGTATTGGTACATTCTACATACAATGGTCACATTCATTACATTAATTCTGTACCTATACATGATGTATCTTGGTTCTAACCCTAATTATAATTTACTTATTCTTCTTTTTCTTCCTCTTTTTTCTTTTTTGGAACTAGGGATGGAACTCAGGCCCCCATACTGCTAAGTAGCTTACTCTTAGGAAGCTGGATTTGTTATTGAATAACATGTTTTTTTCCCTTTGAATTTTACAGTTAACTTTGAATATATTAATTTCAAGGTATATACTTAGCCTTTACTGTCTTGTTTTAAAGGGGAGTCTTACAAGGGACAAGGCATTTCCACCACCTCAGGAAGCACACATACAACTCCAGAACCTCAAGAAGAGCAGCTTGAACCAGCTTTTCAGAATACAGAATCTAGATCACTTGATAAAGTAATAGATACTTGTATAGAAAAGAATATGCCTCGGTTGTCTCAGGATGACGTGGCTATGTCTGACAAAGAAGAAAGAATTGGTGCTGTTTTGAAAGCTGAACAGAGGGGCGGCAGAACATCGTCTTCAAAAGCCCCACTCTCCAGGTATCATGAGAAGGTCCCCAGGCCTCTGCATGTGTACAGCATGCGTAGACTAGATACGTGTGTAAAGGTTGAACTCAGCACTAAGATTGTCGTATAGATGTATCCTGGCTCTGTTATGTAAGGGGAAGACAATTTAGAAGAAATACAATAATATGCCCAAGAAACACACATTCCATGTGATGAGAGCTTAACATGAATGGTGAAACTTTGCCTGTTTTGAATAGAAAATCTTCACTGTTGCACACTTTGTCCATGGTTATTATTTTGATTATTACATGTTCTGCCATATAGTACCAGCTAATGCACATGTAGATGTTAGGAGTCATAGAGCTGATATCAGAGGTAGCAGTGGAAGTTGTCAGGTTTTTTCTTTTCTTTTTTTTTTTTTTTGGTGCTGGGGATTGAACCCAGGGCCTTGTGCTTGCAAGGCAAGCACTCTGACCCCTGAGCTAAAACCCCAGCCCTGTGGAAGTTGTTTTATTTTTTTTAATTTTTTTTTTTTTGGAAGTTGTTTTATTGAATTCCCAAATAATACATCATTTTCTGTCCTTCTGGCCCACTAAAGAGGTAAAGCATGGCTTTCTGAATTGAAGCCCAAAGCCAGCTTCTCCCACTCTTTGTTTGTTTGTTTCTTTTGTTTTGTTTTTTTGAGACAGAGTCTCCTCATGTGGTTCAGGATGTCCTTGAAATCACTATGGATCTCAGGCTGGCCTTCAGCTCCTGGCTATCCTCCTGCCTCAGCCTCCTGACTGCTGGGATTAGAAGCGTGTGCTGCCATGCCCAGTTCACATTGTTTTTCTTATACTCTAGAAGAAAGTCTGGGTTATCAATAATTTTTGGCTTAGCAACAGCATTTCAAACAATAAGGTGAATTAAAGAGAGCAACATATACTATCCTCTGCTAGAGGGAGAGAATAGGTGCATCTTAGGAAGACTTATTTAATAAAACTATTGGTTATCTAAAATACAGAAAGTATAAAGCACAACAGTATCCTTTCTGGGCTTTGAGATAGCCTGAATATAGAATGAGAGAAAGAAGCATCATGTGAGTTTAGATTAAAACAAATTGAGAAGCAGAGTTCTAGAATAGGGCAACAAACAGTTTATACGAGGTAACGTGGTACCTGGTACCACAAAGTTTAGGCTTTGTAGGCCTTATGGTTTATGTTGTAACTACTCAGCTGTGCAGGTACAGCTCAGAAACAACCATACACAGATGTGTGTGGCTATGCCCCAGAAAAATTTACATATCAGATGGTAGGCTGCATCTGGCTTGTGGACCGTCATTTGCTGACCCTTTTTGCTCAGCCTTGCCATTCAGAATGTGGTCCTAGAACCAGCAATATGGACATCATTTTTGAGACCAACTTGTTAGAAATCCAAGAGGCAGAGGCAGGAAGATCACCAAATTCAAGACCAGCCTGGGCAACTTAGTGAAACCCTGTCTCAAAAAAATAAAAAAGCCTGGGGGGTTGTAGCTGGTAGAGTGCTTGCATAGCATGCTCAAGGACCTGGGTTCAATCCCCAGTACCAAAAGGAGAAAAAAAAAAAAATTCAGAACTCAGACCGCTCCCATTACCAGATCAATCTGAACTTCTATTATTTTATTTTATTGTTGATGCTTGAGATGGTCTCACTATGTAGCTCATGCTGGCTTTAAACTCAGTATGTAGCCCAGGCTAGCCTTGAACTTGTGATCCTCTGGCTTCATCCTCCCCCATGCTGGGATAACAGGTGTGTGCCACCCCGCCCAGCTTGGAACTTTTGATAATACTCCCAAGTGATGTTATATACTTTTAAATTTGTGAAGCCCTGCTCTAGAATAAGCCTGGGTCCTGGCCTAATGGCATCAGGACTTAGTAGAGTGTGGCATCTTAGCATTTATGGGAAGAAGATGATACTAAGACTGTATCTTCCTGGATATTCGTGACTATCTTTACATTTACATTTCTAGGCCTGGCAGAAGACCCCTGGGATTTTTAGCTTTAATATGTTCAAAGAATAACTTGGAGTCTGATGAACCTACTCATGTCCATAGTAAAAAACGCTTAAAACCTCTTATACCTGTATCAAGACGGAACTTGAAAAAATCTAATCCACCTGATGAAACCCAGAAAAAAACCCAGGAGTCCTCTGGTGTGCTCCCGTCTCCAAGTGATGTTACCAGCACTCAAGCTGAGGATTCTGGCGGCTCAGCAGCTCAGGTGTGTGAAAACTACTGTATGTTGTTGTGTACATGAAATGGATTGGATATCAGACTCAACTAGGGAAAACGTGATTATTTTATTTCCATTTGGTTGTCAAAATGATTTTAGGGCAACTCCCACTCATTTCCAGCCCATCAAAGCCTCTGTCTGGAAGGAGGGGAGGTGTTAGATGACGAAGCTGCAGCTGATTAGTACAGATCCGTGAAAGGATATTTGATTGCCACTTCCTTAATCCAGAAACCTTCTGATTTGTGGAAGCAAAATGAAACAGTGCTTTTTTTTCAGTTCGCCTTAGGAGAACTGTCCTGACAGCCACAAAAAGCCAAGGAACCATAAAACTAGAGTTTGTGTTCTGTTTCTGTGCATCCCGAAGCTATCTAATGGCAGGCACTAGGAAGAAAACTCCATGAACCTGTATTTAATCCTCGTTATCGTGCCTAATTATTATAGAATGGTCGTTAAGATCACTAGTGTGATGGTGCCAGTTTAATCGTATCCTTGCCTGCGTTAGATATTAACACTTAAGCTAAATTCAATTATTTCTTAATTAAATATAATGGTGGATGAGCTGAGCATGGTGGTACACCCTGTGACCCCAGCACTCCAGAGGCCAAGGCAGGAGTCTCTTGAGTTTGAGGCCAGCCTGGGCTGCATAGCCAGCCCCATCTCGAATGAATGAATGGTGGAATGGAAGTTTTGGTGGTTTAATTTGCATTGCCTTAGTTATTAGTGACTTGGGTTTTTTCACATATTTACTATAATTTCTCATTTGTGGGGTTTTTTTTTTTTTTGCTTATTTATAGCTTATTGGGAAGTTTTTTCCTAGAGGTATGAAGTTTTCAGGAATCAATTTTAAAATTTTGATTCTATATATAGTTAATGACTAATATGTATGTAGTATGAGGCAAGAAACTGAAATTTTATTTTCAAATTGCAATTTTATTTATTTGTAATCAGTAATATTTCCTGTGTGTTTCAAAATTCATAATCTACCAAAAAAATGATGTTCTGTGAAAAGTTTTCCCCATCTGTATTTTAGCCTCCTGGCTTCCTCTTCTTGCAAGTGGTCTGTTTCTGGTTTACTTTCTTCCCCCAGTATTGGGGATTGATCCTAGAACCTCGCACATGCTAGACAACATGCTCTACTACTGAGCTACAGCCCTAGCCCTTGGTTTATTTTTTCAGAGGTATTTTATATATACACAAATATAAATATTTTTTCTTTTTCTTCACAAATTATAACATACTGTTATCTAACTTGCTTTTTTTACTTAACAGTATGTATTAGAGACCTTTGCAGAACAGTAAATAAAAGAGCTACTCCCCCTTCCCCCATGCGGGGGGTTGAACCCAGGGAGTGCTGAGGTACATCTCCAGCACCCCCCTCCTTAAGTTAAAACAGAGTCTCACCAGGTTTCCAGGTGACCTCAAACATGCGATCCTCCTGCCTCAGCCTTGAGTAGCTGGTATCATAGGAGTTTGTTGCTTTTTGTTGTTGCATAGTATTCCATAGTGTGACTGTACCAGTTTTATTTATTCACTCGCCCACTGAAGCACACCTGAGTTGTTTTCAGTTTGGGGCTATTATGAACAAAGCTGCTATGAACATTCATATACAGGTCTTCATATAAACATAGTTTCATTTTTTCAGGGATAATTGTCCAAGAGTGTCCTCATTTTTTAAAAATGGCTACATGGTATTTTATTTTTTGGTTGCACCTTAGAGTAATACTGGTCTCATATTTGTAGGCCTTTAGGTTATTCCTAGTGATAGTCTACTTCTAACAATATGGCAGTGTAGGCTCTGGTGCCACACATTTGTAATCCCAGCACTCTGGGAGGCTGAGGCAGAAGGATCACAAGTTCGAGCTCAGTCTGTGCAATTTAATGACTTAGCAAGACTCTGGCTCAAAATAAAGGGGTCTGGGGATGTGGATTATTTGGAAGGTCTTGGGTTCAGTTCCTAGTACAACAAAAGCAAAAAACACGGCAATAACTGACTTATGATTGGATTGTTTTGCACATTTATCCATTAAGTTTAATTCCTGTAAGTAGATTTACTTAGTTGAAAGGAATAATGAGTATTCTTTTGACAGCTAATGCCTGTAACCCCAGTTAGAATTTGCAGCTTCCACTTTTCAGCAATGTGGTGGGCTTGTTTTCTCACTGGGAAGCTGTCAGTCCTTTTCCCTTTGACACTCTGCAGATTCAGGGAGTATCTGCTCTTAAATTGAGTGTGGCTGAGAATCTCTCGGTGTGTTGGAATCATTCCAGGCTTTATTTTCTGTGGGGTATTTGTTCACGTCATTGACTTTTTAAGGAAAAAAATGGCTTATGTATCTTTTTTACTTTGATTTGTAGTTCTTTCTATATTACGCCTCTCAATCCAGCATTGTTAAGTGTTTCTCTATGATATGTTATAGTGTGTGTTGGTGTTGTTTTTGTTTTATGCATTTACGTTCAAGGGTTTTGGTTCCGTCTAGAATCGATTTTGGTGAGGAATAGGTCTGCTTCTTTCCTCTGAGGTGGTTATACAATTAGCCAGTGTAATTTATTGATTAGCCTAACGTTTCTTGTTTTTTTTTTTAAACATAGCAAGTTTTATCTTCCCAATTTTACAGAGGAGAAAAGAGCTTAGAAATACTGAGCAGCTTGAACTCAGACCCTGAGCTAATGCCTGGAAACGGGGCTGGGACCCACAGCCCATTTCTCTCCATGGTCCTTTCACTTCACCTTTGACAGACCTTGTCAGAGTTGGAGGAGATTATTTTGAATTCACACGGCAATTATGTCCCCACCTGTCTCTGTCATTTTTTTAAACTTTATTTTTTTATTAGTACATATTTGTCATACATACTGATCATATTCATCATAGGGAATTTGTGCCTGCACATAATATATCTTAATTCTTTTTTTCCCATTCCCCTCCTCTGCCTTCAACCCTTCTTTTCCTCCACATTTACACAAGCTTTGTTTACATTTTTTCCCTTCTATTCTTTTTTCCATTTCCCTTCCATGCCTCCCTTCTCTCCCCTCCCTGTTCCCCTTCTCATTTGAACATGTTCTTCCTACTTCCCAATATATGCCCTCCATTATGCTCCTTATTTACCCTTGAGATTTCTCATACAAGAGAAACAATGCGATATTTAAACTTATGCATTCAATTTATTTTATTTAAGATTATAGCCTCGAGGTGGATTCATTTTCCTGCAGATGATGTAAGTTTATCAGTTATGGCAGAGTAGTATTCCATTATGTGTATAAATATCACATTTTCTTTATTCATTCATCTGTTGATGGACATTTGGGCTGTTTCCAAGATTTAGCTATTATAAATTATGCTGCTATAAACATGGGTATGCATGTATCACTGTGGTATGATGCTTTTGGGAAAATACCTAGAAGGGGAACAGCTGGGTCAAATGGAACCTCTAGTTTTATTTTTTTGAGGAATCTGCATAGTGATTTCCACAGTAGTTGTACCAGTTTACACTTCCATCAGCAATGGAGAAGGGTTCCTTCCCCCCCACCCCAGCCTCATCAGCATTTATTGTTGTTTGTACTTTTTCATCTGAGAAGTATCTATTCATTTCCGATGCCCATTTGTGAGTTGGGTCTTTAAATTTGGGAGGCCTGACCTTTTTTTTTTTTTTGAGTTCTTCATGTCATTTGCTCTTTGAAATGTAACTTTTGTCAGATACTAGATCTCCACACATTAGGATTATTTCTAATCTTTTCATTGGTATATGGCTGTTCCTGTGCCAATACCTATCTTAATTTCTTTATAGATTTATTTATATGTGCTGATTTGGATAAGGTCGTTTTGATTTGTGATGTTTCCTTTGTGTGCTCTTCTGTTTTATGGGTCTCTCTGCTTACATCAGAAATTAACATGTTTTAATTACAGATTTGACTTGTTTTCCTTTTGTGAAGTGCTAAGGATTAAACCCAGGACCTTCTCACTTAGCTGCATCCCCAGCCATTTTATTTATTTATTATTTTTAATTTAATTTTTTTCTTTTTTTAACTACTTGCTAGGTAGTTCAGGCTGGCCTCAAATTCTTGGTCATCCTCCTTCCTTAGCCTCCCTTGCTTTGAGATTGCAGGTATGAGCCACCATGCCTGGCTCCCTTCTTTATGTTGAGACAGGATCTTGCTTAGTCACTGAACTTCCCAGGCTAGGCTTGAACTTGTGATCCTCCTGCCTCAGCCTCCTAGAGTGTTGGGATTACAGGTATGTACCACCACATCCAGCTAACAATGTATGCTTTATTAAAATTTTTCATGGGAGTTAGGGTAAAGTAATGGAATGTTGATACATTATAATTTACCTAATCATGTCTAGTGTTGTAGATTTAGATTGCTTCTATTTTTTTAATTTAACTAATACATCAAAAGTTACCTTGGTCTTTTTTTCCTCCTTTAATTTTAAACCCAGGGCTTTGCACATGCTAGGCAAATGCCTTACCACTGAGCTGCCCCTCCAGCCCTGGCTAGCAATATGTAAGTATTGTATTACATTCCATTTTTATTACCTTTGTAGGTTTCCTGTGATCAGCCATCACTGAAAGAATGTAAAAGCGGCCAGAAGCGGGCACCTGAGTCAGAGGAGCCAACCACAGTCTCAGAATATTTCTTCGGTGATATCTTTATTGAAGTAGATGAAGCAGAATAAAAATCCTTTAGGTTTTTCCTTTTCTTTTTTTCCCTTTTAAATCTGGGATTTCTAGAGTCAGTTGTAGCAACAAAGCAGTATTTAGGAAAAAGCATCACTGCGTGTTTTTCTTTAGGTCAATTTTGAATGTTTAATGAGCTTGATTTGAAATGTTCACAATCAGTGGAAAACGTTGCAGCGGTTCCTCTGATTCTGGCTGATTGTGCGTTGTGGAAACACCAGGCAGTGAGGACTGCTGTGAGACCCTGCTGCGCTGAGCACGCGGGTGCTGGGACTGCCGCGGCAGATGTCTGGATAAATCACAGTGCTGTCCCGTCGGGAGTTGATTGTGTTTTGTAATGTTTTGTTCTGTTTTGTTTTCTTTGCTTTTTTGGGGGATGATGAAGGCCTTTTCAGTTGTCTCTAAGCATGTGAAAGCAAATCGTGAATATCCTCTTTAGTAGGGGACCCTTAAAACTTTTCTATTATCAGCTATTTGAAAAATACATATTTTTCTAATTCATGTTGATGTAACATTAGTCCTAATTGAAGAACTAGTATTTAAACTTAATATTTATAAAGGTGACACATCAAAGAGTTTATTTTTAAACTTTTTATTTAAAAGGATATTCAGTTTTAATTATTTTCACCCCTCAGATAAAGAAGGCATTATTAATAAATTTGTCTCCTTTTCCTCTTTACTTTAAAGATATTTAAAATGATATAACTAGAAAGGTTTGGGTAGTATATATGGTTATTTGTTGTTGTTGTTGTTGTTGTTGTTTTGTTTTTCAAGACAGGGTCTTGCCGTGTATTTCAGGCTGGCCTTGAACCCACTATGTAGCCCAGGCTGGTATCGAACTCTTGGTGATCCTCCTGCCTCAGTCTCCTGAGTGCTGGGATTACAGGCGTGCACTACGACGCCCAACTGTATATATGTTTTGAGTACTTTTTTTCCTCATAGTTTAATATATTGATTTTGAACTGTGAATGTTTTTGCTTTTCTGCTCTTTTAGATAATCTCAGGATTTTCATGAGGAGAAAAACTCAACTTCGCTTATAAGGCAAATTTTCTCAAAAAATTCAGTCTGCTTTACATACACACTGTTACTCCTTTTGTAAAACCCCAATTTCTTGATCCTTTTTACCCCATTAATGCTGGTCAAGGAACACTTGGACCATGAAGCACAAGATATAAGCCGAAAATAATAAGATTTCAAGAAGTCAGCAATCACCAATATTAATTTAAATAATTTTAATTTTGAAATTTGATGCTTTATGTGTGTGTATGCTCTACATATAGATGACACATAGGTAATGTATATGTATGTATTTGTAATATATATGTTTTATATATATATATCTCAAATCTACCTGAGCAAATTTTTCCTACAAGTTAAATTTCTCAAAGAACAGATTTATTCCGACTCTATTTGGAAAGCCTCCTATATTGCTAATACTTTAGCTGAGGAGTTGAACGCTTTGTGCAGAACCCTTTTGGGTTCCCAGGCCGCGGTCTCTGGCGGCGGCCCCTGCGTGCGCGTGCACGCGCGGCTGGGACTAGCTGGGGGCCGGACCTTCCCTGGGCGGTTTGGCCCCGCGGACAGCGCTCGCTGAGTGCTGACGTCTGCGTGTGAGTGTCTGTCACTGAGGTCTGAGCTGCGCCCACAGCTGTGTTGATTGCTTTATGAAATGACTGATATTTAGATTGGAAAATTTACTTAGAGTCTAGATGATTTTAGGGTGTGTATATTGAAAGGCTGGTGGCCGGTTTTCAGGCTCCTTAGCCCGGCGAGTCCACCAGTGATGCTGCCCTGCTAACAGTGATGGAAACTCGCTTAGAGTGTTTTTTACTCGTTGCCTTACAGTGAAATTTCCAGTTTCACTTTACTGTTGTGTCAGCGTAAAGGAGGATCTATAAGTCTGAGTGGAAATTCTCTATAATTATGCATTTATTTATTTCATGTGATTAAGATATCAAAAATCATGGAGTAAACCACATTGCTATTTTAATATCCTGTTTTTGTAAATTTTAAAAGTCTCATTCTATAATGGTTTCTGTTAGTGTTAGATTGCCATGACTAAACTGTTATTTATCCCTGTATAATATTTATTTTTTAACTTTGTTAACATCTGTCTTGCTCATTGACAATAAACCAATTTTATGGAAAATAGATTTCTTACTGTGTAATGGATCAGGGACATTCATTGTATAAAGAATCATGTCAGTCAACAAATTATCCTAATGTTATATCCTTAAAACTAATCTTGGAAAAACAGAAACTTACTACCTTTACCTTACAAGGTGGGACTATCTGTGTTAAGTTGTATTGATGTTACAAAAATTTACTTTATAAATCTTAAGATGTGATAAAAAGTGTTCCTCTTGATTTTCTTCCTCCTGAATGCTTACATCTTAACAAGTGACCAACGTGATGCTTTCGAAGCCTAGTTGTTGGTAAATGATTGAGGCAAAGATAAAAATAGTAATATCCACTGTTTACTACCATATTAAATAAAAGTGTCCATGTGTACTATCTTGTTTAAAGAAGTCTTTGACAAAAAAGCAATATCTGTCATATGTAAATTTTCTTGTTTTAAAGAAAAGCAGTTATGTTCCATAGATATAAATTATGTAAATAAAAGTTATTTTATACCATTTCTGTTGTGATCCTTTCTTTTCAAAGATTTTTGTATCAGTTAACCAAAACTAGTTACAGTTCTCAGCTATACTCTCTATTTTCTTCTTTTCATAAAAGTATAACCAGAACTGATTTTTATTCTTATGTACTTGTTATAAAGGAATTTTTTGATCTTCTAAAAATAAAGAATGAACTTTCCACCACTTTTGGGGTATATGAAGAGTTGCTTACTTTTTGGTTTATTTACGTCTTAATACATTTTTAGATACAAAAATCCAGGGGGTTGAGGATTTAGCTCAAGTAGTAGAATGGTTGCCCAGCAATTGCGAGGCCCTGAGTTCCATCCCCAGCACCAAAAAGATGTTATTATTCCCCTCCACCCACTTGTTTTCTCTGTAGAGAAAAACAAACAGGAAATTTCAATCCTGGGTACAGTATTAACCTGGACTTCTGAAGTGTTTATTGGCAAAAAATCTGAGTTGCCAAAAAATTTAGATGACAGAAATATCTGCAGAAACTTTCCTAAAGGGTAGGTAATCTAGTTGTTTCTCCAGATAAAATTTTTGTCACGGATTTTTTTTTTTTTTTTTTGGTCATCATGGATTTCGTCAAACCATTTTTTAAAAAAGTACTTACCTTTCTTTCAAAAAGCTATTCATGCTAGAAAAAACATGAAGGACACATGTAAAACAATTATTTACCTAACACTTTTTTCCTTGAAAAAGGTGTAAATGATCTTTAAATATAAACACAAAAGTTGGCGAACATTTTTGTTGCAGGGGGGAGAGGGTGAAGGTTGCAGTTGAAGTTTTACTCAAAGGTTTTCCTGCAAAACACCTTTAAAAAAGTAGTCTGAATATAATGAGGAAAAAAAAAGACTTTACTGAATTGTTATCATTTATTTTCTTTAAAAATTACAGTTGTTTACCAGAAAGTGCAGTTTGGGAGAAATAGTTCACAGTGGCCTTACAGAAGGCCACTTTAATGCAAACTTTCCATATAGTTTGCATAAAAGAACACAAGTATTGACAGAACGTCACAATTGATTTTTGTTCTTTAATTTATACTTGGGTTTCTCATATAAGAGAAACCATGTGATATTTAAGCTTGTATGTCTGATTTATTTCATTCAACATTATTGTCCTCAAGTTGTAGCCATTTTTCTACAAATAAATTTATCCTTTATGGCAGTCATTGTGTCTAAATACCCTGTTTTCTTTATCTATTCATCTGCTGATGTACACATGGGCATCTTCCAAAATTTAGCTATTATGAATTGTGCTGCTATAAACATGGAAATGCATATATCACTGTATATGATATTTTTAATTCTTGGGAAGATACCTAGAGGGGACTAAGCTGGGTCAAGTGGAGTTTCAATTTTTAGTTAAATGTTTCTTTTTTTGTTTGTTTGTGTTTTTGTGCTGGGGATCTAAGTTAGGACCTTGTGCTTGCTAGGCAAGCAGTCTAAACACTGAACCAAATCCCCAGCCCTCTATTTTTAGTTTTTTGAGGAATTTTCACACTGATTTCTGTAGTGTTTATACTAGTTTACATTCCTACCAACAATGTACAAATGTACCTTTTTCCCCTCGCCAGCGTTTGTTATTTAATTTCTTGATGATGGCCATTCTTCTGGAGTGAGATGGAATCTTAGTGTTGTTTTAATTTGCATTTCTCTAATGGCCAAGGATGTTGAACTTTTTTTCAATGTATTTATTGGCAATTTGTACTTGTACTGGGAAGTGCCTTTTCATTTCAGTTGCCTTTTTTTTTTTTTTGGAATTGGATCTTTTATTTTGGGAGGGTCTGATTAATTTGGGGGTTCTTTATGCATTATAGATATTAGTCCTGTGTCCAAGGAGTAGCTGGCAATTTTTTTTCTGTTCTGTAGGTTGTCTTCACTCTGTTGGTTGTATCTTTTTTTTTTTTTTTTTTTTGAGACAGGGTCTCACTATGTAGTTCAGGCTGGCCTTGAACTCACTATGTAGCCCAGGCTGGCCTCGAACTTGCAGCAATCCTCCTGCCTCTGCCTCCCAAGCGCTGAGATTACAGGCATGCGCCACCATGCCCGGCTTGGTTGTATCTTTTGCTGTGCAAAAGCTTTTTAATTTGATACACTATCATTTTTGATTTTTTATGTTACTTTGTGTGCAGTTGGGGTTCTGTTCAGAAAGTCTTTGCCTACACTTGTGTCTTCGAGATTTTTACCTAATTTATCTTCCAGCTCAAGCCTAGTTTCCTACCTACTTCTTCCATTATGCACTGGAATTCTGTTGGGCACATCCTGTTTCCTAGTTCAGTAGATGGGCAGTGCCCCAGGTGAAGCATTTAGGGTCTAGCACTATTGTTACAGGTTGTGTCTAGCTGTCCCCCCAAAGCCTCATAGGCTCATAGGTAGGGCTTTTTGCAGGTGGTTGGATCTAGGGTGTGCGAATATGGATTAAGGATGTATGATATCAGAGTTAGTTCCCTAGTTGGTTTAGCATAGTTCTGGGTGTGGCTGAATGGATTTAGTGAAGAGGGAAGCTCCACCCTGGGTGTGGTTGGCACCAGTCAATAGGCTTGTAGCCTAGATGGGACCGAAGGGAGGCAGGCTTGCCAGAAAGTATTGAAAATGTCTAGGCTGGACATGGTGGCACACGCCTTTAATCCTAGCCCTCAGGAGGCTGAGGCAGGAGGACTGCAAAGAGTTTGAGGCCAGCCTGAGCTACATAGTGACATCCTGTTTTAAAAATGAAGAAAAAAAAAGAAAATGTCCTAGAATTAGATAGTCTCTTGCCAATTTCTATTGGCAAGAGTTAGGGGACTTGGATTAATGGAGTTAGATCAAGGAAACCAAAATCTAAAACTGCATCGGATTAAATGCATAAATAAGGATGCATTTTCCTGTATGGCAATCATTTCTCCAAAGGCAGCTGCACAGTATCTCCACCCTTCTCTAAGAGGCCTTGCAAAGTAGAGTCTGTCTCTCCATCCCATGAATCCAACAAGAGTCCTGCCAAAGTGATGTTATGTGATGTCCTGGGCCAAGTTTTAAAGTGGGAACAGAGGAGGGCCAAGTTTCAACAGCCCACCCCAACCCTCCAGCTTCCTGATGGCCTTTGAATAATTCGCCCTCAGGTGTCCCAGAACTTCTCCTTCCTCTGATCCCATAGTTATTTTTGATGCATTCACTCAACTGAGGAAGCGTCTATCATATGCAGACCCTTGGCTGAACACAGGCCAAGGAAGACTTTGACATGATCCCGAGTTGTATGAACTACACGAGCCCCAACAACACAGTGTGACCTGAGCTACTCCAGAGAGGTATGATCAGGTGAAAAGAAGTGAAACGGGTCAGAGAGGGCCTTGGGGGGAGGAGCGCCCTGAGCCAGGACTCAAAGGACGTGTGAGTTCCCTGAGGAGCTGGCATGGCCAGGTGTGGCGGTGGGAAGGTGCCCTGGGTGGGGGGAAAACATTTTTCTGTTGACCATGGGAGGCGCACACAGCGTAAATCAAGCCTGCTTTTGTGCTCCTGAATACGGTTGTCTCTTCTCCATTACTTAGGCCCAGCTTGCTTCAGACTCTGTCCACGCTCAGTGACCCTGCAAGGGTTTGCTCAGCCACCATCTTTGCCCAGGTACATTCTGTCTCCTTATTGTCTGTCTGCACACTCTAGCACTTTTCATGTGCTTATTTGTATTATTTTTTTATAAGAACCTTGAGGTCTGGAACTAAGTTTACTGCCAGGAGGTGGCCGCACCCTCTCTACCTTGCCCATCCTTCTTATGTTCCTCACCCTTTACTCTGCTTACCTACGCAAGTTCAAGCCATTTTAATAGTGTTCTTAATTTATGTATTTTTTTTGGCTTTCTGAGACAGTGTCTCTCTGTGTAGTTCATGCTGGCCTTGAACTCACTAGGCAGCCCAGGGCTGGCCTCAAACTCATGGTGATCCTCTTGCCTCAACTTCTTGAGTGTTGGGATTACAGGCGTGTGCCACCATGCCCGGTTTGTTTTTAATTTTTGTGAGTATGTTTAAGGTCCTGTAAGATCACAGTTCTGAGCCAGGCATGGTGGCGCATGCCTCTAATTCTAGCACTCTGGGGGGCTGAGGCAGGAGGATCACAAATTCCAGCCTAGTCTGGGTTGATTTAGCAAGACTCTGTCTCAAAATAGAAAATAAAGGGACTGGAATGTAGCTCAGTGTGAACACCCTGGCTTCAATGCACAGTACAAAAATAAATTAAAAAAATCACAGCACTGATGTCCGCAATCTCTTTTATCACATCGTGAAAACTGTAAGATCACCAGGGCAGGGGTAGGGGCTTTTCGTGCTGTCTGCGCTCCTATGGTAGAAGAGATTCACCTGTGCTGTCAACACGGTGACCCTCGTGATCCTGGTGGTATTGATGGACGTGCGAGGCTCTTCCAACTCCGAGCCGAGATCGACGGCTCAACTCCGGGACCCGCCCGCCGGGGCTCGCGATGGGACGGGGCCTCGCGGGGCTGCGCTGCTGTCCCTTATTGGTTGGGTTGGGAGGCGTGGCTGGCGGCGCTGGCCAATGAGAGGCGGCGCTCGTACCACGTGCGGGGCTGGCGTGAGAAGCTGGCCTGCCGGGTGGGCGCTGCAGGAGCGTGCGGAGGGCCGCGGCCGGGGCTGCGGAGAACTCGGGCTTCTACGGCAGTCGTGGCTCCCTGTTCGCGATGTGGGCC
This sequence comes from Hystrix cristata, assembly GCA_004026905.1. Classification (NCBI taxonomy): domain Eukaryota; kingdom Metazoa; phylum Chordata; class Mammalia; order Rodentia; family Hystricidae; genus Hystrix; species Hystrix cristata. The sequence goes on along the minus strand of PVJO010008035.1, from coordinate 38,982 downwards.
GCCCTGAGGGCAGCCGTGCGGCCCTGCGCCCGCGCCGCTGCTTCCCGGCCGCGCGCCTACCACGGGGACGCGGTGGCCTCGCTGGGCTCCCGGCAGGACGCGAGCTCCGCGGTGTACCAGGTGCGCAGAGGCGGGCCGGGGTTGTGGGGCGCACCAGGATGCACCTGCAGGAGGGCGGGGAGGAGCGACCTAACATGTTTCAGTCCACTCTTCGAACGAGCGCTGTACTTTGTCTGCCTCAGCATTGTCACCCGAAGAACTTGTTGAAGATAGTTACTGGAGCCCCACTCCGAACTCCTGGTTGGAGTCCTGATGTTTGCTTTTTTTTTGGTACTGGGATCGAACCCAGGGCCTTGGCACTGAACTGCATCCCTAGCCCTTGTTTACTTTTTATTTTGAGATAGGGTCTTGTCAGATAGCTAGGTTTCCCAGGCTGAGCTCGAACTTCGTCTTCCTGCCTCTGCCTCCCAGAGTGCTGGGATCGCAGGCCGGCGGTGACATTCTTAGAAGACTGGAGGGAGCTGTGGGAACCACCTGGCGTAGCAGAGCTAACTCTGGGCTGTGCTTACCTTAGTGACATAGTTCTATTAACAGGAAATACATATCCCCCAGTATTTTTGAATTGAGAGGTTTTTCGCAAGGTCAAAGACATAACTCACAGCTTAATTTTTTCGAATTTTGATCAGGTTTTCAAGGTCAAAGAAACAACTCAGCTTGTGAAACAGAGCTGGAAAATTTCAATCTGTGTCTTGGTTTCTGAGCCTATACAGATAGCATCTAAATTGCGCAAATAACACGCAAGTATTTATCTGGGCAGAGTGTCGAATTAAGAAACGTCAAACGGGGGCTGGAGATTTAGTTCAGTGGTTAAAGTGCTTGCCTACCAAGCACAAGACCCAAGTTCCATTCCTGGCACCAGAAAAAAAAAAAAAAAAAGAAACGGCAAACGCTCATCGGTCTTAGATATTTGGTGTAGATGTGTGGCAGCAGGACTCTTAATTTCGTGGGGAAGATGGACAAAAGAACAAGAAACTGCAGTATGATAAGTGCTTGTGTTTAGTGGTTGAAAGGTAATTACACACAGCTCAGGTAGGAGGTGATGGGTTGAGTGGATCTTGGGAAAGAGCGGGCCAGGTTCACGTTGCAAGGGTGGAAGTCAAACCGTACAGACCAAGAATGGAGGCACTTAAACTCATGTTATTAAGGTGGATAAGCTGGCCATGGCCCCGTGCCTGTGGTTCCAGCACTCAGTGATGTGAAAGGATCACTTAAACCCAGGGCTTTGGCACCAGTCTGGGAAACAGTCTCTAAATAAAAATAAAACTCGGAGTGTGAAGTCTAGCTAGGGCGTGGAATTAGTGGACCAGACAGAGAAAGGCCTTGCATGCAAAAGTCACATTTAGATTTTCTTTCGTAGGATGCCCACTAGGATGTTTTAGAGGAGAGGTGTGACCCGTCGATATGGTAGACTCATCAGTGTGGTGGTGATGTGGAGGGTGTATTGGTGGAGGAAAGAGACTGAATTAGGTGGCAGTTGAAAGAGTTGAAGCCGGGCATGGTGACGCATGCCTGTAATCCCTACTCCCGAGGCTGAGGCAGGGGGATCCTTGTGTGTTCAAGGTCCCAGTCTGAGCGACCTAGGAAGACCCTTTCTCAAAAAGAAATAAAAAAAATTTAAGAAGAGATTAGGTTGGTTTACCAAGAATTGCCCTGAAGGCGCCCCTGGTGTGCGGAGCCGTGCACAGTTATTCCCTACCGTAAGGGAGCAAAGGGCAGTCCCAGGACATTGATGTTTTTCTTTGATCCTCTGGTTAAGAATGTGTTGTTCCGCCTGTCGGTGGTGCACACCTGTAATCCCAGCATTCTGGAGGCTGAAGCCAGAGCATTGCAGCGAGTTTGAAATTGGCCTGGGCCATAGTGAGTTCAAGGCCAGCCTGAACTGCATAGTGAGACCCTGTCTCAAAACAACAACAACAAAAAAACAAAAACAACTCCCAAAAAGGTGTTGTTCAGTTTCCCTGTATTTGTGAATTTTCCGGTTTCCTTCTGTTGATTTCCAATTTCATTCCATTGTGATTGAAACAGGTGCTTCAAATGATTTCAGTCTTTTTAAACTTTTTTTATTTTTGAGACAGGTCCTGCTAGGTAGGTCTCTTTGAACTTATTAAGTGTTCTTAAACTTACTCAGATTTGTTTTATGGCCCAACATGTGGTCTGTTCTGAGAAAGTCCAGTGTGCCCCAGAAGTGCGCTCTGTGGTTGGAGGTTATGTTCTGTGCGTTATCCTCCAGGGCCAGTGGTATGTCTTGTAGTTCGAGTCCTCAGTGTCCTTATTGGTCTCTGTGTGGATGTCCTATCCATTGTTGAAAGCAGGGTATTGAAATCTCATAATCGTAGGACTGTTTCTCCCTTCAGTTCTGTTTTTGCTTTGTGTGTTTTGGAACTGTACTGTTTGATGCATATAACCTTATAATTGTCATATGCTCCTGTCGAATTGACTCTTAGTGCAATAAAATGTCCTCCTTGACCTCTTGTGGTAGCTTTTGAGGGAAAGTCTGTTTTATCTGATACAAGAATGGTCACTGCCATTCCCTTGGTCACTGTTTGCCCGGAATATCTTTTTCCAGCCTTTCACTTTCCATCTCTGTGTGTCTTTAGACCTAGAGTGAGTCTCATAGTGTAGAATGGAATCATGTTTTGTAAAATCCATTTTGCCAATCTGTATCGTTTTCTTTGGGGGTTTGATTCATTTACATCTCAACTAATTACAAATGGAAAAGGACTTTCGGCATTTTGTCCTTTGTATGTCTTACAGATTTGTTTGTGTCTCCATTTTTTGATCTCCATTATTCTAACTTCCTTCATGTTTGGTTCATCTTCTGCAGTGACATGTTTTGATTCCCTTCTCATTTCCTTTTTTGTCTGTTCTGTAGCTATTTCTGTTGTGGGTACTGTGGGAATAGCCTATAATACCTTAGAGTTACAGCAGCTATGACTGGCTGTTTTGAATAGAAAGCAGCTTGACTCATCTGCCTACAAAATCTCATCCTTTACAGGTCCACCCCTCACCTTATGTTACTAACGTTACCAGTTACATCTTGGTATTACTGTATTGTGTACTCATTCACATAGATTTATAATTACTTCTTATGAATTTGCCTTTTAAATTCTGTAGACAATAAGAAGTGGAGCTATAAACTGAAATTACAGTAACATTGGTTTTTATATTTGCTCAGGTACAATATTCACCTTTAGGTGGCTTTGAGTTACTATGTAGCATTCTTTCATTTCAACCTGAAGAACTCTCATTAGACAGAGTCAGTCTGTCTCTCTCCTTCCTTCTCTTTGCTGGGAATTGAGCCCAACAGCTTGTACATGAAACGCTTGACCACTTCTGCCACTAAGCTACATCCCCAACCCTTTTTTAAAATTTTATTTTGAGACAAGATCTCACTAAGTTGCCCAGGCTGGCGTCGAACTTGCAATCCTTTTGCTTCCACCTCTGTAATACCTGGGATTACAGGCTTGCACCACCATTCTTGGCCCATGAGTATTGCTTACAGAGCTGGCTGGTGTTTGTGTTGATTCCTTCAGCTTTTGTTTATCAGAGATGCCCTATTTCTCACTCATGCTCGAAGGGAAGTTTTGCTGGGTATAGAATTCCTTATTGAGGTCTTTTGTTTGTTTGTTTGTTTTTAGCACTTTAAATGTCCAGTCCATCACCTTCTGGCCTCCAGGGTTTCCGCTGAGAAATCAAGGGATAAAAATCTTACTGCGGTTCTCATATGCACGATGGGCTGTGTCTGCCTTGCTGCTTCCCAGAATCTGTCTTTCTTTTTGAAAATTTGATTATAGTGTGTCTTGTGTGAGTCTCTTTGGGTTTATCCTTGAAGTTTGTTAAGATTCATGTATTTCCTCAAATTTGTGAAGTTTTCAGTCATTATTTCTTCCAAGAGTCTGTTTTTCTCTTGAACTCTCAATCTGTATATTGACCTCATATTGATGATATCCTGTAAGGCCCTAGACTCTTCACTTTTCTTCATTCTCTCTTTCCTGCTTCTTCAATTCTATAATTTCATGTCTTTTCTTTGAGTTTAGTTTGCTGATTCTTTGTTCTGGCCACTCATATTTGCTTTTGAAGTCCATTTAAAAAATTTGATGATTGTATTTTGTATGTTTGTTTATTTGTTTTTCTTTTGAGACAGGGTCTCACCGTGTAATTTAAGATGGCCTTGAACTCACTATGTAGCCTAGACTGGTCTCAAAGTTGCAGCGGTCCTCCTGCTTCAGCTTCTCTTGTGCAGGGATTTCCAGCAGGCACCACTATGCCTGGCTGGAAGAATTTTGAACAAGTAATGTACTCTACCTCATGGCCTAAGACGACGAATTTAAAGTTTTTTTTTTTTTTTTGGTGCTGGGGATCGAACTCGGGGCCTTGTGCTTGTGAGGCAAGCACTCTAACCACTGAGCTAAATCCCCAGCCCTTAAAGTTATTCAATTTTTTAAAGTTTTTTTTTTTTTTTTTTTTAAAAACGACGAATTTAGACAGACTAAATTCTTTTTTTTTTTGGTGCTGGGGATCGAACTCAGGGCCTTGTGCTTCCAAGGCAAGCACTCTACCACTGAGCTAAATCCCCCGTTCCCAAACTAACCTCGTCGAAGGTACCGTGAAGGGTTTGTGAGTGGCACATGAACGGGGAGGCAAGCGCCTCCTCCCAGGTCTTGTGGGGCTGGGCTGGAACCCAGGACCTTGTGCATGGGAGGCAAGTGCTCCACCACTGAGCTACATCCCTGCCCTGATTGGTCAAAATTTAGTCACAAGGCTCCAGCTAGCCGCCGAAGGAGGCTGGGATGTGTTACTTTTTCCAGTTGGGCCTGTTGCTGCCTTGAATAAAATTGGGATTCAGCCATGAGGGAAGACAGGAAGAACGGACATGGATTAGCAGCTGAGAGTGCCTCCTTTTGATTATGGACAGCATGGGGAGAGTGGGAAGTGTTGGATTTTTTTCATTTTCTCAATTTTGTCGTTAGTATATGTTGCGACGCACAGTAAATACATTCCTTATGGGGAATCAGTACACACAAACACACACACACACACACGCATACACATACGTACATCGCATCTTGATCTGTTTTGCTTCCCCTCTCCTCCCTCCTGTGTCCCCCCTCCCCAACTCCCCTTCCCATCCTTTCAAAGAGAGGCTTCCTTAACCCGTTGCCTTGCTTTTTAGTCTCAGTTTCATTAGTCGCCCCTGTTGAACGTTAAAGGGTCTCTTATCTCCTGCACCCTCCAGCACCAAACGCCCTGTGAAAGGGGAAGGAAAAGCAGAGGCTGGCCGGCCCTTGCAGGCCCGCGCACGTCCCCTGCCTCTGTGCGCTTCGGTGCCTCGATGGCGGGTGGCCCTGCCCCTTGTTTCTTAAGCGGAGTCTGGCCCAGCGGAATACGATGCCGCTTAAGCAGCCTCAGAGGACCGGCTGTGGGCGCTGGACGCCCCCGGCCAGCTGCGTCCCGGCTTCGGGAGGCCGCGGGGCCCCGCCTACTTTCCGAGCGCCCTGCGCGCCGCCGTGCTGCCACCTGCTGGTGGTCAGAGGCACAGCGCGCGCTCTGCGCTCTCCAGGCAGCCGTCTGCATTGAGGGAAAACTCCTCCCGGGTGTTTCTCGGTTCGGGTTGCAGTTTAGAGGCACCGGACCGGAGGAGCGTTTAAAGCACCTAGTGTCCGGGCCGTTCCCGCAACCTGCGGCATCAGACTTTCTGGGCTGAGGACCGAGCATCGGTACTTTTTTGGTGGTTTTTTTTTTTTTTTTTAAACTAAGCACTTGAGAGGCCGAGGCAGGAAGAACACCACGAGTTCCAGACTTGCCTGGGCTGCATAGTGAGAGGGCCTTAAAACGGAAAGAAAGCAGACAACAGAGAAAAGCTTCGTGCGACCCGGGGCCGGTCGCGACGGGGAGGCTGCTGCGGGCTGCCTGGAGCCAGCTCCCCGCTGGCCCTTCTCCGGGGGTCGCGCACACAGCTCGGGGGGCCTCCCTGGCGCGGGGGTAGGATGGCCGCGCGTGCGGAGCCCTGGCCTGGGGGCTGCCAGAGCTGGGGCCCCTCGGCGAAGTCTGTGCGTCCACGCCGGGGGCTGTGGTGTTCATCGCATGAAAGGGACTAAGTGACCGGAGACGTTAGCCGCATTCCTGGGAAGCAAATGGTACTGGGACAAGTTGAATTTTCAGAAATAATTGGCTATATAAATATTGTTCTAAAGTCACATGCTGACCAAACAAAATTTAAAAATACAGAGGGGAGAAGTGAGTCCCCTCTACCCTTTCTTACTTCTCTTAATATTTTTTTCTTAATATTTTTTTTTTGTGTGTGTGTGTATAATTCAGAAAATTTCCGAACATCAGCCAGGCGTGGTAGCACACATCTGTAAGGAGGAGGAGGATTGCAAGTTCAAGGCCAGCCTGAACTAGCGCAAGACCCAGTCTCAAAAAAAAAAAAAAAATTCCAAAAACATGCAAGTATGGAGCTCTTTTTGTTTTTTGAGATACTGGGGATTGAACCCAGGGCCTTCACACTGAACTACATTCTCAGCCCTTTATTTTTTATTTTGAGACAGGATCTTACTAAGTCACTCTGTTGCCCAGGCAGGCCTCAAATTTGTGATTCTCCCGCTTCAGCCTCCCAGATGCTGGGATTACAGGCATAAAACCATGCTTGGATTTAGTTTTTTTCTTTTTTAGACATAAAATAGGACGTGGCCCCCCCCTTGCTTCGTTTTTAAGTGCGACTTGTGAGTAAGCAACTATGTCTGTGTTGGGGTTTTAGGATAGGAAAAATAGGATGACATTCTAACCCTCCAAAAGCTTATGTTCTTGTAAAATAGGAAAATAAGTAGAGGTCAGGTTCAGCAGATGTTGAGAGAAGAAAGATGTTTAAAAAAAAAACAAAAGAAAGATGTTAAAGTGGGCAGGAGGTGCCGGAATCCACAGAGGTGGGGAGACTGGAGAGGGGCGGCGGTGCGGGCCAGAGAGCAGCCGGCAGGCGTGATTCATCTTCCTCATTTGGTGGAATCACTGCTGTCTAATGTTCCTGTCCCCTGCACCCCATTTCTGCTGCAGGAGAACTATGAGCAGATGAAGGCGCTGGTGAGTCAGCTCCGAGAACGTGCAGCGCGCGTCCGACAAGGTAAGTGCGGCCAGCCTGCGCCTTTGCTGAAGTCCGTGGGAGACAGGTCCAAGGCCTGTTTTGTTTTTTTGAGACAGGGTCTCCCTGTGTAGTTCAAGCTGGTCTTGAATGCATTGTGTAGCCTGGGCTGTGGCTTGTGAAGTTGCTGAATTGCCCATGCTGGGCTTGAACTTGCAGTCCTCCTGCCTCAGCCTCCCAGAGTGCTGAGATCATAGGTGTGTGTCACCATGCCAGGCCACGTTGCACTATTTAGAAGTGCCATAGTTTGGACTGAGCATTATGTGTTTTTCTGAAATTAAGTTAAATGGAGGCCTCATCTCATGTCCATCTCATCTGATGTAACCATGCTTTTCTCATAGGAGGCAGTGAAAAAGCCCGGGCACTTCACATATCGAGAGGAAAACTGCTGCCTAGAGAAAGAATCGACAATCTTATCGACCCAGGGTTGGTACCGACCCGAGCACTAGCTCAGAGTGTTCTCTGTTCCGTGGTACTATTTATAAGATGGTGTTATAAGTAGTAGTTTTGAATTCTGGTTGTTATCATAAGATTGAAACAGCAGCTGTGTACTGAGAGCCTACTGTGTGTCAGGCACTAGGGTTACACCATGAACAGAAAAAGATCTTCGTCCTTCTGGAGTTTACACTACAGCAGGGGACAGAAAACAAATGTCTTAAATTGTTTGACATGCTAGAAGGTGAAAGCGTTGTGGGGAAAGAGGAGACTGGCCAGGGGAAGAGAGAGGATGATGATGGGTGTGTTGCTGTTTAAGTGGTGTGGGCACGGGAGGGTGACCTGTTAGCAAAGACGTGAGTGAGGGGAGAGAGCCTAATAAATGCCTGGAGAAATGTTACTGCAGAGCAAGTAGCAGTGCAAAGGCCCTGAGGTCTGAGGGAGAAGGCCTGGGTGGGTGAATCCTGCTCAGGCTGTGGGGGGGTGCAGTGCAGCTGGAGGGGAGGGAAGGAGTGGAGAGCAGAGGGGGTCATAGTGCAGAGGATGTGGGGGCCTGTAAAAGAGAAGTGGGGCAATTGTAGGGTTTTGAGCAGGAGACCTCGGTGGTCTGTCTGACTCCACAGTCACCTGCTACACAGTGATGTTTATGCGGGTGGTCCTTTGTGTTCTCTAAATGACAAAATTGCTAAGCCACACCCACTCTGGCCCGTTGCCCAGGTGAATGATGTGACTGTGCTTTAAGAGTGACTGTTCCCACTGCTGGGCGGTGAGCGACTGCAGGTGGGGGTGGAAGCTTGAGACCAGTTAGGGGGCGGGCGTGGATCCAGGGCAGCAGGCCGAGGACTTGACAGCGGAAGTCGTGGTGGAAGTCAGGGTCCAGAGGTGCCGTGCAGACAGAGCCGACCTGGCCGGGTCTCCTGAAGGACTGGGTGTGGGGTGCGAGGGGTACAGGGGGCAAGTGAGGACTCCAGAAGTGTTTTCTCTGACTGGCTCCCTCCTCCCGACCTGGAGACAGCGCCAGCACCAGTGTCCCTGCTGGCCCATTTGTGTGCATTTGTGCCGTACGCTAGTGTACTTTCTAGAAATCCAAAGGATGATGCTAAGTGTGGAGTTTGAGAGTCCCCTTTCCTCACTCACAGGGTCTCCAACATGGAAGGGCAGCACGGTGGTGGCGAGGAGCGGGGTCCCTGGTACCACAATGCTTAGTAAAACCCCAGTTTCAGTGGGTGTGGTGGCACAGGTCTGTAATCCCAGCACCTGGGAGGTCGAGGGAGGACAGCAAGTATGAGCCGAGCTTGGGCCTTTTAGCAAGACCCTGTCTCAAAACTGAAAAAAGAAATAAAAAAGAAAAGCTGGGCATGTAGCTCAGTGCAAAGGCCCTGGGCTCTATCCCCAGTACTAAAAAAAAAGTTCTGGAAAATACTAACTCTGCGTTGCTAGTTGTGTTATCTTCCACAAATGACTCAGTTTCCACAGTTTAGTCCCCCAATCAGTGACTGGCGTCCCTGGGATCCGCCTTCTGAGGACCGAGTGTGTTAGTGTTTAGGAAGCCCTTCCGGGGGATCCGGCACGCGGTGAGCGGCACGTAGTGCTGGCTGCTGTTCTCTTTCTGTGTTCACACACACCTTTGTACGACACTTTAAAAATAAGTATCCGGAATTCTGTCCTGTAGATACACTATAAATCCTGAAGACTTTTGCATTAGATTTTATTTAATTGTTTTATAGATTTTGTATACAACGTGCGCATTTGAGACTTTGCCTCCTTAAAAAAATTCTTCTCTTTTTCCTTTAAGTATATATGTGTACATTTAACGTCAGGGGTTCCCATACTCTCCTTTCCCCTCAGGTCTCCGTTTCTGGAGTTGTCCCAGTTTGCAGGGTACCAGCTGTACGGCGATGAGGAAGTCCCCGCGGGCGGTGTCATCACTGGCATCGGAAGGGTGTCGGGGTGAGTAGCCTCCCTGCGCTCAGGCACGCGGGTCGGCCGGCGGGGGAGGCAGGCAGTGCTCACTGTGCACGCAGCATCAGGCGTGTGCTGGTTGTGTTGTTTAGGACCCGGATGTGCTACTCAGGCCTGCAGGAGAGTCATTTATGGAGCCCCCACCCATACTATGGATTAAACCCAGGGTTTTTGCACTGAGCTGTGTCCCCAACCCTTTGTATTCTGAGATAGGAGCTCACTAAGTTGCTACATTGCCCATGGTGGTCTTGAATTTTCAATTCTCCCGCCTCAGCCTCCGAGGATGCTGGGATTACAGGCGCACCCAGGTTCATTTGTGGAGCTTCACAGACAAAAATCAAAAGGAAAAACACCGGCAAGGATCCTGGGATCACATCAGATCTTGACACTTGTGCTGCCTCTCCAGGGGTGGATGCGGGTGAGAGTGGCCTGTGCCTCCCCGGTGAGAGCCCGCTCAGAGCAGCACTCCCGCTGTGGGGCCTCGGCGGGACCAGCATCACCTGGGCGCTTGTTAGAGAGGCAGATTCTCGGGCCTTTTCCTGGAGGTACTGAGTCAGAAATGCTTGGGTGGGCCGTGCGATCTGTGTTTAACAAGCCCTGCTGCTGGCTCGTTAGGAAGCTAGATTGCTGAGTGTGGGCTTCATCTGTACGTGTGTAGGAGCCATGTCGCTTCACTACGCAGGCCTGCCACAGGCCTGCCATCCTGGTCCTCCCCGAAGCTCTGAGGGAGTGGACACCAGCGCAGCCATCACCTGCGCGGACAAGGGCCAGGCCCAGGGCAACTCGGCTCTGCGCTCAGGCAGGCAGACTGACGAGTGAGCCGACTCACGTGTTGGTTTCTGGGCCTTCCCTGACTTCTTCTCCCCAGCACCTGTGCTGACAGGGAGGCGTGGCCGCCACCAGAGTCACTGTTGCCTCGTCTTCACTTAGCTTCCTCTTGTCCTAATGTTTAAAATCCAGTTTGGAGGCTTTTTCTTTTTTGAGTCTTGTGGGACGCTTTAAACTGTTTTTAAAAATGATGAATTTAATGCAGAAGTAACCTGAACTCCTGTGTCCTGGAAATGCCTAAGTAGAATAATTACTCTTCATCATGCTTGTAGTCGTAATAATGACTGTCTGTACCTTCCTTTTTTTCCCACTATGCGTATACGGGGGGCGTGCACTGCCTACCAGCCGTAGGGGATCTGAGAAACAGATCATGTGCAAGTTGTGGAGCAGAGTATGTTTACACAACCTGAAGCGGCTGTGATGTCACTGGACAGCATAGTCCCTCAGACTGTCACTGTACATGTGCTCTTTATGTGCACAATTACATGAACAATTTAGTATAATTTTATATCCAAAACGATAGGAGTGTTTCATGTTTTAAATTTTGGAATATTTGCATATACCTAATGAGATACCTTGGGGATGGGACCCAAGTTTAAACATGAGATCCATTTATGTTTCATACGTACCTTACACACACAGCCTGGTGGTAATTTTATCCAACATTTCCAGTATTTTCCACACCACACCCGACCTCAGGAAAATTCCACACCTGACCTCACGTGATAGTGTGTGGTCAGACTACAAGTACACTAAAAGTATTACCTTATATTAGTCAGCTTCATGTTACTGCAACAGACCGTCAGAGACAGGCTGCCTGGGAAGTGAGTTTAGAGGTTTATTTGGTCACAGTTCTGAAGGTTCAGAAGCTCCTGTTTCTTGGAGAGGATGTGCTCATCGTTGCTTCTGGGCCTGCAGTCACACGGTTCCTGAGCACAGAGCATCCCCCAGTTCCGGAGGGGCTGACTCCATCTCCTCAAGAGGTTTCTCTTGGCTTTGTGCTCAAGTGTGCACTCCAGGCCCGGCTACCTGGGTTCAAATCTGGCTTTATCACTCGTTGGTTGGCGAGTGGTGGCAAGTTGCTTAATTTCTCCGTGCCCGTTTTCCCCACCTATGAATGAGATGCCTCGAGTCTTAGAACAGCACTAGTAAGTGGCAAGTGCTTTTGGTGCTATTGTCCCTGGATTGTTCTGTCTTAACGTGGCTCCCAGCATAGTTACCTTGTTTTATTAGATAATTTACCATGTTTCATGACCATCTTTTACCTTGCTTTATGATGATCTTGTTTTGTATATTGTTGTATCTTTGTAGCACTTAGGATCAGAAATTTTTTTTTTTTTTTTTGGTGCTGGGGATCGAACTCAGGGCCTTGTGCATGCGAGGCAAGCACTCTACCACTTGAGCTAAATCCCCGACTGGGATCAGAAATTTTCTGTGTATTTGTTAACTTGTTGTTCATTACCCCCAACCACTCCTCCCCACTGCAATGGAGCTCTGTGAAATTGGGAATTTTGTCCTTCATCCCTCTATTGTTAGTACCTAGAATGGGACATAGCACACAGGAGGCACATAAAAAATATTTGTTGAATAAATGAATGGATGACACCCGTAGAGCAAGTTGACTGTTGCTTAGTTCCAGTATGAGACAGTGAAATTGTATCATACTTTACAGAATGCTGGTTTTGTTTTCTGTAGTTGGAGTGGAATCCCTGTACTCTACTGTGATATCAAATAAAGAGGTAGATACCAGGAGATGCTCTTATTTGATTTTTCTGTAAACTATAAACCGTGTTATCAAAAACCTTTTCACTGATGCCAGTTCTCAACTTGTTCTCTGTGGACATCGATAACTAGGGGCCCATATTAGTCGCGTGCATTTTAGCCCCTAAGAGATTTCTCCCCATTTGAATCCATCGCAAGGGGAGAAGCGACTGATTTTATCTGATCACTAGGTCTGCCCTAGTGTTGGATATTATGACTGAACAGGAGTTCACTCACTTGGTAGGTGAAAAGTAGCAGCACTTCATTGTGATTGTAATTCCATAGAAAGCATTGTTGAATGTTTTGTAGCATCAGTATTCCTTCTCTAGAAAATCACTGATGAACTGAATTTGCTCAGGGTAGTAGAAACAGAAAAGATTTCACTGACACCTTCTGCTAAGTTTCAGTGTGGCTGGGTCTTGGCGCTCGGTCTGTGTTATCTGATTTCTGTTTTTTGCTCCTAGCCCTGCTTGCCTGGTGTTGGCTGTCTTCCTAGAAGGAGGCTCTCACACCCAGAGTGGGAGGGCAGCTGGCAGCCCCCTGGTTTATAGGTGGCATTCAGGAGCTGTGGTAGAAGGCAAGGTCCTGGGTGAGGCTTGGGACCTGGCCGTGTCTCAGCCCCAGGGTGGCCCTGAGTCTCAAGGCCTGGTTCACGTGCTTCCCCATGAAGATGGGGCCTCTGAAATACTGCGGATTAAAGATGGAGAAGAAGCAGTTGTTGAAGTAGAGTTTACTTCTGGCGCCAAAGTCATAGATGCTGGAGAGGCAAAGCCAGCCCTGTAGATGCGCTGTATGGTATTGCGTTGGACTGAGTTTGTTGCTCGTTCTGTAACGTGGCTGTGATCTCTTAATATACGAGCCACGGTGGCTTTGTCTCTTGTCCGGCATCACATATCTGAATTCCAGTCTAGCTTCCAGAGCTTCCTGTGTGGCACTGCACTGCGGGTCTGTGGGCGCTGGCCCTGGAGGTGTGCGGTTGTGCCCAGCAGCCTGCCGTGAGCCTAAATTCTCTCCGAAGTTTAGTGTGTTTAATGGTAAAGTCATTAAAAGTTTGCATTCCACTCTATAAAGTGTTATTTATAATATAGAAAAAGACTTTATATGATGCTCAGAGAGAGACTTGTTCATCGTGCGTTGAGCCCTCAACACCACCCACGCCAGAAGTCCCCCGCTTTCAGTCGGGGCTCAGTGGGCTGTAGGGTGCCAGGGAGCAGGAAGGGGGTAACCACTCCGTAACATAGAGAAGATTGAGCCTGGTGAAGCTCACAGTCACTGGCTCTGACCCCGAGGTTCCAGGGTTGCTCTGCACTCCCCTTCCCAGCCGTCAGCCTGATCTGGTGAGAGAGGGCGCCAGTGATGACTCTCCGACTGTCCCTTTCATATGTTTTCAGTGTACCGTTTTAAAGTTTGCGTCCTTGTGTCTTTAAGCTAGATAAATGTTGTACTTAAGACTTCTTTTAGAACATTTTTTTGGAAAAGCAGATGGCTGTAACATTGAAGAACTCTGGAAAACACAAAAATAAATGTCAGTACTCTTGGCAAATCTGTTTCCATTTTTGCAAATTATTTTCCTAAAAGGAAACTTAGGTTTATTATGAGGCAGTTCCTCTCTCTTGAGACTCCCTCCCTGCCTGCCATCCACCTTTCCATAGTATCATCTTGTTAGGCCAGATGTGGTGGCATGTGCCTGTAATCCCAGGACTCAGGAGGCTGAGGTAGGAGGATTGCCCGAGTTCAAGGCCACTCTGAATTACAAAACGAGACCCTGTCTCAAAAAATCAAATAAACTAAAAACAAAACAAAACAAAAAGCCATTTTGTTAGGACCTGTTCACCCGAAGAGCCATTCTGAACCATTCTCTGGCTTATGTTGTTAGTTTTTCACTACTAATACTGAACTGTTAAGTCTTTAAAAATCAGGTATGAGTTTGCAAAGTTCTTAAAAGTAATCATTTTAAGCCAGACATAATGGTGTACACCTGTAATCTCAACACTTCTGGAAGCTGAGGCAGGAGGATTGCAAGTTCAAGCCCAACCTGGGCAATTTAATGACTTAGCGAGACCCTGTCTCAAACAATAAAAAAGGAATGGGTATGCAGCTTGGCGCAGGGGCCTTGGGTTCAAATCCCAGTACCACCAAAACCAAACAGAAACAAAAAGTAGTCATTTTATATTGTAAAAATAGATGCCCGAACCATCATTAAAGCCTGCTTTATATCATGAGGTTGTCTGCTGGTGCGTGTCGCTCGCCATCTGCACTAGAAGTTGAAGGTCGTGTTGGAGTGTCTTGCCGTGAGCTGAAACTGCTTGTGTAGAATCGCTCCCGTTTCCTTCCCGATGCCGTTTCTGCCTTTCAGAGTAGAGTGCATGATTGTTGCCAACGACGCCACTGTCAAGGGGGGCACCTACTATCCGGTAACCGTGAAGAAACAGCTGCGGGCCCAGGAAATCGCGCTGCAGAACCGGCTCCCCTGCATCTACCTGGGCAAGTCCGGAGCGCAGACAGAAGCTCTTGGTGCCGGGGACGTGCAGGGCCGTCTGGAGGGCGCCTGTGTGGCCTCACCCGCGCGTGTTTCGGGGTACTGCTGATCGCTCCCGGGATTAAACAGGAAGTGCCTGCTCCTTGCTGAAAACGTAGGGGGAAATAAACGAGAACTGTGCGTGACACTGTCGCTGAGGAATAATCTCTGCTCGTGTTTTCACACGCAGCGGTTTTTTCTCCACACATGGATTTTTTCCTATGTAGTTTTTCTGTTAACTGTAATGGGTTCAAGCTCTTAAAAAAATAGCTAATAGGTGTGAATCTCCTGAGTGCCAGGGTAATATGTTAAATGCTGAAGCATTATATAATTTGAGCAGAGGTTTAATTTAAAGTAAATTTAATTTCCAGGCAAAGTAGTTACTTTTGACATGAGGATACATTTACATCAGGGGTATCTCAGAAAGGACCGGAAAGGAAAGCAGTTTAAAAGTGGCACCTCCTGGAGACTGGTTTAGTGTGATCAGACTCCAGAGCATCTTGTTCATTTATCCAAGTGTCTGGGCAGGCAGTAATGCAGAGTTTCTTCCTCTGGGAAGGCGAATCTACCCGGCTGCTCACAGCGTGAGATGTAGCCGCGGGTGAGCCTGGCTGCGAGCAGGGCCTGTGCTGGCCACTGCGGGACACGGTGGGGGCTTGGCGGCATCCCTGCATCCAGTAAGCCCAGCGTCAGAGATGGGCTGCTTTGTGTTAATAGCGATGTGAGGCTTCGTGGCTGCAGGCAGTACCGGTAGGTATAGGACTAGGTGATTTTCTTTTTTTAGCTTTTGTTATATGTGCTCAGCCATTACATACATTATTTCATGTCATCCTGATAACAACTCTCTTGGATACCTACTATTGTTTTCTTTGTTTCGTGGGTAAGGAAACTGGGGAGTGGAATGGCAGGAGACATCTGTAATCATATAGCTATAAAGGAGCAGATTCTGTTTTGAACTTGGCTGGCACTCTTTTTTTTTTTTTGCAATACTGGGGATTGAACCCAGGACCTTTGCACTGAGCTACATCCCCAACTTTTTTCTTTTAAGGCAGGGTCTTGCTAGGTCACTAAGTTGCTCAGGTTGGGCTCCACCTTGCGACCCTCTTGCCTTAGCCTCCCAGAGTGCTAGGATTGTAAGCGTGCACCTTTACCTCTTGGTAAAGTCTGGCACTCTTATCCATCACTTTCATCTGCAGTAAAAATAGTATGAGAAGGCAATATGTAATTTTATTTATCATGTCAATTCTGTAGATGGTTTTTGTATTGGTTTAGGAAAGGGCAAGATACTTTTTCAGCTCAGCTAGTTAATAATTTATGATGTCTTGGGCTGGGGATTTAGCTCAGTGGTTAGAGTGCTTGCCTTGCAAGCGCAAGGCCCTGAGTTCGATCCTCAGCACCAAAATAAAAGAAAAAAGAATTTATGATGTCTCTGAGACTTTCAGTGCTCCTCAAAGAAGAGAGTGTCCTAAATAGTCCCTGTAGGATTTTGCACAGAGGTGGAAAGCCTGATGAGTTTGGGGAAAAGCCAAATTGCTGTGGTTGCACCGGGGGTTGGAGAAGGACTCTAGAACAGGTTAGAGGGAGAGGACATGTTTTTCGTGGAAGCGGGAGAGAACTGATACTGTCACTGACGCACACCTGACCGTACAGAGCTTGACCTGTCCATAGAGACGAACTTGTTTCTCTCATTTCTCATGCAGTCGATTCAGGCGGCGCCAACTTACCTCGCCAGGCGGATATATTTGCAGATCGCGATCACTTTGGCCGCATTTTCTACAATCAAGCAATCATGTCTTCAAAAAATATTACACAGGTAACTCCTTATCCAGGAGGTGGATTGTTTTACTCCAGGTATCTTTGCTATTGTGTACTTCAGGGTGACTTAAAAATAAAACAGTTTAATACAGAATGTAATCTTTACCCACAAAATGTTACCTTAAGGTTACCTTCAGTTAGGACTTTTGTCAGTTTTGGGAACATTGATATGGAATAATAAATCTTATTTACTTAAGGAAAACAGATTTGAAAAAGAAAGAACACCCAAAAATCCCTTTTTTAGGAGTATAGTAGAAAACTAATATAGGGGAGACTTTAGTGTATGTATAAGGAGATACATGCAAGGTAAGTTCATGGTATTACAGCAAAAGTTAAAAAATAACCTAAGTGTCCATTAGTGGGCATTAATGGGACATTAATAATAGCTGTTGAAACCAACGAACTAAAATTTCATTTGTCAACATAAGCTTTGAAAAATACTTTTTTTTTTTTTTTTGGTTTTTTTGGTGCTAGAGATTGAATTCAGGGCCTTGTGCTTGCAAGGCAAGCATCCTAACTATTGAGCTGAATCCCTAACCTGAAAAATATGTTTTGCATAAGAAAATAAAATCATTTGTATCTAATTCCTGCAGATATAAAGGTTAAGTACATCAAGTCTAACTGCCTGTTGTTCGTGTATAAATGTACATGTGGGAACAATACACCAAGCACGTGTGTGTGTGCACACAGGTGTGTGGCGCCGGGGATGTAGCTCAGGGTCTCACATGTGCCGGGTGAGTTTCTGCCAGAGCACCATCCCTGCTCTGCGTGCAGCTTTCACCGGTGGCTGCCTCTCAGCCGGGAGGGAGGAGAAAAGGGGATCAGGGAGAAGGAATATAGGGGCTTCACCTATGTCTGAGGTCTAGATCTGAAATAGATTTGGCCAGATGTCAAGGCTTATTCAGATGGGCTGTTAGGAAATAGATGTTTATTTCAGATCCCGTTGTGTAGCCTATTTACTATGGGATTGTCTGTGAATTTACCTATCTGACCTTGAGTTAGTTTCCTAGAGCTGCCGTGACAAATAACTATGCACCGCATGGCTTAAAACAATGGAATTTTACTCCTTCAAGTCCTGGAAGTGGAAAGTCTGAAGTCAGGGTAGTGGCAGGGCCACACTTCCAGGGCACATTCTGTCCTGACCTTTCTAGCCTCTGGTGGCTCCAGGGGTTCCTGTGGTTGTGGCTGCATCACTCCACTCTCTGCCGCTGTCTTCACGTGCCCTCCTGTGTCTTCTCTCTTCTCCTACAAGGACCCTTGTCATTGGATTTAAACCCCACCTGGGAAATACAGGGTGATCTCGTCTCACAATCCTTAATTTAATTACATCTGCAAAAACCCTTTTCCAAATATGTGCACATTCACAAGTTCTGGGATTAGGCTTTGAACATATCTTTTCAGGGCCACCATTCAACCCACTACAGACCTTTGTCACCTTTGTATGCTGCTTCTTTGCCCTGTCATTTTGTTCATGTAGCATCTGTGGAAACCATAATGCGTCAGTCAGCATTTGACAAATATCTACTATATGCCAGACTCTCTGCTGGTAAATAAAACCAGATAAGGGCTCTGTTTCTGTGGCAATTGAGCCTGAATTACTTTAAGGTTAGATCTTTTAAAAACTAATAGTGGGGGCTGGGGATTTAGCTCAAGTGGTAGAGTGCTTGCCTAGCAAACTCAAGGCCCCGAGTTTGATCCCCAGCACCTCCCTTCTGCAAAAATATTAATAGGGAGCATACTTTTGAGTAAGCAGTACCTGTCTATAGGAAAAAAATTCACAATGGCTAACGGGCCTTTCGCTGAATGTCTTCCTTTTGCTTATTTTATTTTCATTTTCTAAAAAAAAAAATTCTTTTTTTCTGGTACTCGAGACTGAATTTATGGTCTTGTGTATGCTGGATGAGCACTGTACCACTAAGCTAGATGCCCAACCCTTTTTTGGTTGTTGTTTTATTTTGGGACAGGGTCTCGCTTAGATGCCCAGACTGGCCTTGAACTTGCAGTCCTCCTCCTGAGTAGCTGGGGTTGCATCACCCCATGCCTGTGATATTTTCTTTGTTTCTGGCCAACATCTGTCTGTAGACATTTTTTTTTTTTTGTGCTGGGGATCAAACTCAGGGCCTTGGGCTTGTGAGGCGAGCACTCTAACCACTGAGCTAAATTCCCAGCCCTCCTTCTTATATTTTAATATTTGTTATTTCCTTCAGACTTGGGCTTGAATGCACTGATAAAATCATTAAATTACTTTATTATAGAAATCAGTGACTTGCACTGTGTGAGTCGGGTGTGGTTTTCCCTCAGAGGTTCTGTACTGGGTGCTTAGTCCCCAGCATAGCAGCTCTTGAGATGGTGGATCTGAGGCCTGTGAAGTGGGTAGGTCATTGAGTGCTGTGCTGGAAGGGGTTTCTGCTGGGCTTTGGAGTGGCCCCTTCCTGCCACAGTGGTCTGTTACAGAGGAGTGAGCTTGGACCCTCTCCTGTCTCTCACTTCCTGGGTTGCCCTGTGACCACTCTCCCTCTCACACATACTTCTGCCATCATGTCACCCACCGTGCTGTGACATAGCCAGAGGCCCTCACAGATGGGGCTGCCTCATCCTGGGCTTCAGCCTTCAAACCTGTAAAGTATCCAGCCTCAGGGACTATGTCAGAGCCACACAAAATGGGTTAAGACATAACTTCATTTATGTTGTTTTTGTGTCTTGACAGTGATCACTAGCTTCCTCACTGAGTTCTGCTCTGTTTCCCTCCCCAAAGTTGGCTTTCATTTAATGTTGTTGACTTTGCCCATTGTAAATCCATTTGTCCACATATTTCTGAGAGTATGTCACTTGCAAATGGATCTGTTATTTCCTGTATAAAAGTGTGGGCAGATTCCTACAGACCTTTCAGGCTTAACACTTTATTTTTGCTCTTCAGGAGAAAAAACTGTTAGCCTGGCTGCTCGCTTCCCTTTCCTTCTGGCAGGCTGGGTCTCAGGACTCTGGTCTGCCCTCGGAGTGTAGACACCTGGGACTCCGGTGTCTGTGATCTCTTTGAGTCTCACGTCTGAGGTCCCTCTTCAGGGCTGTCTCCACATCTGTTGCTGACGCCTGGTGTTCTTTGGAATGTGCTGCTTCTGTTTTCCCAGATGTGGTTTCCGAGTTGCTGGATTTTTGGGAGTGAGATGTATAATTTTTTTTCAGAAGTGGGCTCTTCATACTTGTTCTCTTGAGCTCTCACGTTATGGTATTTTTATAATATAGTGATGGTCCGATTTGCTGCAGATCTGTCTTTGCTGACTGTATTAGTTCTCTTCCTTACTTTACTGTGTGCCCTCCTACATCAGCAGCAAGGTGGCTTTCTGTTATTAATACTTCATTTCTTCTAAAATAGATTTTATTCCTCTAGCTAGGCTGAGTTGTGGTTTCTCAGGCCTTTCCGGCTTTTTGTTTTCTGTTTTTTGTTTGCTTGTTTGGAGATGTACAAAAAATTACTCTCAGGCGTTCTTGTCTCTTACCTTACCTCAATCCTCCACTCCCTGTGGCTTAATTCAGTATTAAAATTTTCTTTATAGTGCTGGGGATTAGACCCAGGGCCTCGTGCATGGCAGGCAAGCACTCTACCACTGAGCTGCATTCCCAGTCCCTTTTTACAAATTTTATTTTGAGACAAGGTCTCTCCAAGTGACCCAGGGTGGCCTCGAACTTGCGGTCCTCCTGCTTCAGCCTCCCAGGAAGCTGAGATTACAGGCAAGCATCACCACATCTGGGTGGCTCATTATTTTTGATATTTGTCATGTTGATTTTGTTTGTTTTAGACCTTGATAACTGTTCTGAGGGACTCAAACAATCTGATCTCATTAATTTAGATGGATTTCAACTTGCATAAAGATGAAGAGTGCGTGGGAGAGGTGACATCACTCTGATTACACTGAGGCTGTCCGATAAAAAGATGGAGGAAGAAACGGAATGTCCCGGGTATATTCGACTTTTTGCAGTTGGCCCACATAAGCACAAGCACCACCCAATCAGTGGCGCTGACTAGTCAGAAATCTTCTAGTAGTCTTACATTCTGGACAACTATTGAATTTTGTATTTTGTGGCTTTTATTTTTAATGGTGGCTCCTCAGGTAAAGGCAAGAAAAATGTGGTACTGGGAGTATCTGCTTCCCATGATTACTTTGATTGAAAAGGTAAGATGAGAGATTCAGGAGAAAACAGTATTACAGCCTTCTCGTCAGGCAGTGGGGCCCTTTCCCCCAGTTCTGTTACGATGATTAGTGTTTCTTGAGCTGCGGAATGGCGGGTAGTTCTGCGCTGGGAGAATGGAGGGCCGGAGGTCATGCAGCTCGCACAGTCAGCTGGAAAACATCTTGGCTCTTCGGGACTCTTCTGCAGGGTGTCATGCGGTTCTGCTCTTTGTAATTTGTTGTCGATGTAATGCGACCTAGTCTCTATTTGCTCAAGCAAGAACTGGAGCGGTGGACGACCAGGAGGGTAATGAAATTTTGTTTAATGTCTTTCTAGATGATTGCCTTTTTTTTGTAGCATCCCATTTCCTTTTCCTCAGAAATCTTGTGTGTGCCGTCTGTGGAGAGGGTGACAAAGGGCCTTCCTGTCAGTTTCAGGTCGCGCTCAGCCTCTTGCTGCTCCCAGTTCAAGTCTAGGATTGCCGAGGGCCTCCTCGTCCTGCGAGAGCAGTCTCCCAACTCGTCCGTGTCAGAGCAGGCCCCTTTTGCTGGTGACCCGGCGGCTGCACGCTCTTAGTGGGGACTGGGGAGTTCACCTTTGCTCTGGTGTCTTCTGTGTGATGTCCCTGGGATCTTTCTGCAGACAGTGCCAGTGTCTGCAGAAACTCTCCTGGCCTCCACGTGTGGCCAGGAGAGTTTAAGCCTCTATATTGTCCATCCTTTTAATCCCTCTTAGTGTAGAGTGCAGCAGTATCGTCTTTCTGGGGTTTCAGCTCCCTTGTCTGGCGTGGCCCTAGATGGGGTCTTTGTCGTACTGCACACAGATGCTCTGGGCCGTGGGATGTACCGTGCCCTCGGGGTCCCCGGCTTTGGGGGCAGGAGCGGCAGGCCCGGGGCAGAGGCTCTTTGTGTATACATCTCTTCTGTCCCCTTTCATGGACGAGTGACTCCAAATTAATTGATGAGAAGACACTGTGACAGTGACTTGGCATTGGTTGGTGACTTAGCTGTGTTATTTCATTTTTATCTCTATTGTCAGCATTTGTTTTAGCAACAAGCGTTTTGCCTGTTAAATACTTGTGATTAGAATGGTCTTTATTTCTTATTGAGGAAAATACCTGGGAATTTTGATTTCTGTGTACTTAGTAACTCTACTCTAAAAAATTCATAACAGCTTTGTTGAGCTCCAGTTCATTTACAGTTCACCCATTTAGTGTGTAAAATTCAGTAGCTCTCAGAACATTGAGAGTTGAATGAATTTTAGAATATTTTCCTTACCTATTTAACAGTCGCTCCCCATTTCTACCCAGGCCCTCTACCGTTGGCAGTCCCTGATCTGCTTGTCCCTGGGTTTGCCTGTCCTGGACATTTCACATTGATCCAACCTTAGCCCACTGGTCCCTTGGGATGGATTTCTTTCATTTAACCAAAGGGTTTCAAGCTTTATCCATGTCTTATTCTCAGTTTTTCATCCCTGTCTGGATGGTCTAGAATCCTGCATATGATCTCTCTCCCACCACTGGAATAAATAGTTTACAGGTAGATCTTTGCAGAGCAGTGATACAAAAGTACTTCTAAACCAAGTGTCTCAAGTCTTCAGAGGTGCTTCCATTATAGTGACCTAAAATAGATCATTTTCAATCTCTGTATTATCCTTCTGTTGTTGCAGAACAAATTATCCCCAAACCCAGTGCTGTAAAAACCCATTTCTGATCACGTGGCTTCCGTGGGTGGGTGCTGGGCTCAGCTCTGGGCCTCTCACGAGGCTGAGTCCCTGCAGGGCTTGATGAGGAGGGATGCACACACACCCCAGATCGCTCGTGCGCTTGTTGGCCAGATTCATTCCTGTGGGCCTCACTCAGTTCCTTTGGGCGGTTGTCAGAGGCCAGGCCCGTTTCCTTGCCACGTCGCCTCCCCATAGAGCACCTTGCAGAGTGACTCCAGAGGGAGAAAGTGAGAAGATGAGAGTGTGACAGCTGGAGATGCAGCTTCTCCCACTTAAGCACAGAAGTAACAGCCCCCACTGCTGCATTCAGAGAGGTGTATTGTCGGGCTCCTTGGCTGTGGAGGAGCTGGGGGAAGATGTGTGTGAAGTAATGCAGCACCGTGGAGAAAGTCCCTGAAGTAGATGTGCTAATCATGTGTCGGCCTCTCCCTTGGGGGACTTTTTTACTAAGCTGATAGATCTCGAACTCCCACCCCCCGCCCATGGTGTCTTGGTCAGTTTGGGCTGCTGCACAGAATTATGTGGCTTAAACAACAGTTATGTGTTTCTCACAGTTCTGGAGGCCAGTGTGGTTTGGGTCAGGGGCCCAGAGACATCTTGTGTCCCCTCTTTTCACAAGGGTCTTTAGTTCTTCATGAGACTCCACCCTGAGGACTTCATCTAAACCCAGTTACCTCCCAAAGGCTCCAGATAACATCCCACTGAGGACTAGGGCTTCAACGCATGGCTATGTGAGGACACAAAGTGCTCATCCCACAGCAGATGGTTTGATGGCATGGTGGTAAAATAATCTCTCCCGTCTCATTTGGCCCACACCTCCCACCCCCATTGCTATTCTTTCCTCTCCTTTTCCTTTCTACTTGTTTTCATGGAACTCCACTATGCCTGTTAATTCTTTAGGTCTTATTTTTGAAATCTGTTCCCTTTTAGGTTCTTAGATCATTGTGACTCTACGTGTTTTGGGGAGTGCATGGCCCTTTGCCTCGCACACAGGGTGCCCTGAGTTAACAGTGGGGTGCGAGAAGGTGACTTGAGATCATCTTTCATGGTTCAGTACATTGCAGCTCTCTCTCTTGAGCAGTGGTTCCTTCCTTCCTTCCTTCCTTCCTTCCTTCCCTCCTTCCCTGTCTCTCTCTCTTTTTCTTTCTTTTCCATCCTTCCTTCCTTTCTTATTTTTGAAAATTTTATTAGTCCCTGTTTGCAGTACGTAGCGATCACATTCACGGGGTGGGGGGCATTGGCGCATATACACATCTTAATTTTTTTACCTCCCCCTGTGACTTAGTTCCTTGACTTTTGCTTTTTGGGCATGGAAATGATTTAAGCTGAACCTGGTGTCCTAGCATAGAGAGCAGGGGGATAGGGTGAAACTGTGTTCTCTGCCCCCTGCAAAATCTTTAAAAAAGGCCCATAGAGAAAGGACACAGAATATCAGGACAGAATGCTCAGGAGCCCACTGTCCAGGGTTATATTGGGATTTCATTTTGTTTCTTTTGCCTCCAGTTTTAAAGAAATTATCCATTTAAAGATTTATTTATCCACTTACAATGTTGCATTGATGAAAATGCTGATGATTTGTGTCTTTTTACTTTTATAAATACACCACAATGAGTGCTTCCTTGTGTGCATGGGCAAGAGTTTTTGTAGCCATAGGTACTTTAAAACAAACTTCTGGGTAGTAAGTAAGACAGTAAATGATACATACCTCTGTAATATGTTGACCAGGAAGTCTTGCAGCCACTTTTAATAACATCCACAAAAGCTCTAGTAAAGGAACAGGTGTTTTTTCTGATGGCTGTTTACACAGAAAAATGTTAACTCATGCCGCACCCACTTTTGGTTTAATAGCAGTATCTGGCATGCTGTTTCTTAGAATGTACACTAGCAGGACAGTAAGACAAACTGGTGGAATATTGGAATTAGTAGCAGAAATTGCTTTCACATGATAATTTAAAAATCCATTATATAGTTATTTTTCTTTTGGTGATATTTGTATTTCTCTGTAGGGGTAATCAGCCAAACCCATATTTATTATTCTTTCTGCTGTATTAATCTCTGAGCACGAATTTTCAAAAAAAGCTTTTTCCTTAATGGAAAAATTTGAATGATATGAGTAGAGAAAAATAGTACCACGAACACCCTGTATATGTCACCCAGCTCCAACACAATAGACCTTCCTCTGAGGAAGACTTTTTGGTTGTCTTTGGGGCAGGGGGTAGTGCTGGGGATCAAATTCAGGGCCTTGCACTTGCCAGGCAAGCACTCTACCACTGAGCTAAATCCCCAACCCCTGGTTTGTCTTTTTTAAATTTTTTAATTTTTTTTAATTTTAAACCAAGAACATGTATTGGTACATTTTACATATAATGGTTACATTCATCACATTTATTTTGTACCTGTACATGATGCATCTTGGTTTCCTGGTTTGGCTTTTAACACGCAGTCCTACTACATTGTCTATACTGGCCCCAAATTCCCAGGCTCAAGTGATCTTCTTGCCTCAGCCTCCTGAGTAGCTGGAACAGTAGGCATGCACTCTCACATTGGGCTTCTTTTCCTTTTTTCTTCTGGTACTAGGGATTGAACTCAGGTCCTTTGTGCTGAGCTACATCTCCAGCCACCCCACAGCTCTTTTGAGACAGGGTGGTAAGTCATTAAGTTGCTCGGGTTGGGCTTGCACTTGCCATCTTCCTGCATCAAATCCCAGATTGCTCACTTAGGCTTTTGAGCAAGATTTTTAACTACACTATTAACATTTGTACTTAGAAAGTATCATATTTGGAATAATACAAAATATTAGTAACACTCGCTTGCAGCATTGTTTCAGTATTCCTGTGAGGTAAGTGGTGGTTATTTAAAAGACTTATTGTTATTATTAGATTTAAAAGTATCCTTTTGATGCCATTTTACCTTAGTAAAATGTTTACCTTGGGTGTATCGTGGGTTTTTTCTAGTTATTAGCTGCTCATGTTTCTCAGGCTGGTGTTCTCTCTGATAGGAAGATTGTTCCTGTATTTTCTAAGTGTGACATAGCATTTAAATGCTTTTGCACACACAGTCTTGACCCTGTTCCAGACACTGAAAAGCTGCGTTTTCAGAGCATCCCCACTCCCTGCGCATCACTGAGCCCGTCCTCCCAGCCAGAGCTGCATCTTACAGGCTGTGTTTCTCCGCCAGATCGCAGTGGTCATGGGCTCCTGCACGGCGGGCGGTGCCTACATGCCTGCGATGGCCGACGAGAACATCATCGTACGCAAGCAGGGGACCATTTTCTTGGCAGGACCCCCCCTGGTAAGGATATAATCTCGATGGATTGATCGAAGTTAAACATACATAACAAAATAGTATGGCAAAACATGCATAGAATTTACCATTTTAATCATTTCTGAGCATGCAGGTCTGTGGCATAAGTATATTACTGTGTACCCATCATTGCTGCCCCCTCCAGAACTGACCCCTGTTCCTGCTTCCTCTGCTGTCCCGGCGCCCGCATTCTCCTTCTACCTCTGAGAGTCTGACTCTGTGTGAGTAGAAACTGCCAGTGCTGGACCTGTGACTGACTTGTTCACTTAGCGTAATGTCCTCGAGGGTCATCCCTTTGGTAGCAAGTGTCAGAATTTCATTCCTTTTTAAGGTTGGCTAACACGCCATTGTGTGTCTGTACCACATCTTGTTCATCCATCCATCCATCCGTCCTTGGATATTTGGGTTGCTTCCATTTGAGGCTATTGTGGATAATGCTGCTATGAATATGAGTGTACAAATATCTGTTTGAGTCCCTGCCTTCATTTCTTCCAGCTCTATAACTGGGAGTGATTGCTGATTCTGTAGTATTCTGTGTTTTAATTTTTTTTGTTGTTGTTTTTGTTTTTTGAGACAGGGTCTCGATATGTTGCCCCAGGCTGGCCTCAAATTTACAGTGATCCTCCTGTCTCAGCCTCCCAAGTGCTGGGATTATAGGTGTGTGCCACCACGCCTGGATGTGCTTTAATTTTTTTTTTATGTGCTTTAATTTTTAAGGAATCACTTTATCTGTGTTTGTGGCTGAAAGATATTCCATTGTGTGGATGTGCTGCTTTGTGTTTATCCATTCATTGACTGATGGACATTTGGGTGGCTTCTTCTTTTTGGATGTTGTGAATAGGTGTACTGTGAACATTTACTTACATGTTTTTGTATGGACCTGTTTTCATTTCTGTATGGTGTATACCTACTGGTACAACTGCTGGTGTCATGTGGTAACTATGTTTACCATTTGGGGAAACTGCCAAACTATCTAAAGCACCAGCAGTGTGAGGGTTCTGATTGCCCCACATCCTCACCGACACTTGTTATTGTGTGTCTGTCTGCTTAACAGCCATCCTGATGGAGTAAGATCCTACCTAATTTGAGTCCTTTTGTTTGTTTTTTTGGTTTTTGTATTAGCAATTGAACCCAGAGATGTTCTACCACTGCGCTATATCCCTAGCCCTTTTTAATTTTAATTTTAATTTATTTATTTACTTTTTGGTGCTGGGGATTGAACTCAGGGCCTTGTGCTGGCAAGACAAGTTAATTTTTGAGACAGGTCACACTAAGTTGCCCAGGCTAGCTTTGAACTGGCCATCCATTCCTGCCTCAGCCTCCCAAATAGCTGGGATTACAGGCGCCCAGCTCTCTCTTGCTTTTTGGGTCTTTTTTTGGGCAGTGCTGGGATTAAAACTAGGGTCTTTATACTGAATGAGCCATAACCCAGGCCCCCCAACCTTTTTTCTTTTTTTTTGAGACAGGATCTTGCTAAGTTGCTCAGTCTGGGCTCAAACTTGCAGTCTTCCTGCTTCACCCTCGTGTGCACTACCACACCTAGCCTTTATGTGGTTTTGATTAGCATTTCCCTAATGACTAGTGATATTGGAGTCTTACATGCTTATTGTCTGTTGTATGTTTGGAGACAGGTCTCTGGCTATTTTTATTACTTATTTTTTATGTTGCTGTTTTGAGACAGGGACTCACTCTGTATTCCACGCCGACCTTGAACTCACCGTGTAACCCAGACTGGCCTTGAATTTGCAGCGATTCTCCCACCTCAGCCTCTGGAAGGCTGGGGTTATAGGTGTGTGCCACCACATCTGGCTTTTTTGAGCCTTTTGAATGCTGAAGTTATTCGTAAAGGCTTTTCAGAAATGAAAATAAGCCAGATGTGGTGGCAGCACTCTCAGAGGCTGAGGCAGGAGGATTGCAAGTTTGAGCCCAGCCTGGGCAACTTAGTGAGACCCTGTCTCAAAATAAATAATGTAAAAAGGGCTTAGGCTCAACCCCTAGCACCACACTCACATACACATACAGGTCTCTACATTTCTAACATTAGCAACCTTTATGAACCACTGGAGGAGTCAGCTATATAATTTGTAGACCCTAGTAGAAAACGAAAAATATGGGACTCTTTGTTTAAAAGTGGGGAAAAGTGCCATGAAGGGTAGTGAGGTATAAGAATTTCTCTTTCTTTAGTGGTGCCTTTTTTTTTGCGGCCTTAGAGTCAGGTTTTATATTTTACTGCACTTGTTATGTTCCGCTCCCCCAGCCTAGAGCAGCACCTTGCTTGCCATCCCGCCATCCCGTCCCACGGCAGACTCGTCACCCAGCAGAGGTGCAGCCTCTGTGGCGGGTGTGCTGGCAGTAGGATCAGGGATGTGGGGGTCTCCCTGCCCCCACCACACGTGTCCCCTGCTGGAGGACACAGCCAGAGCAGTGATGGTGGTGGACGCTCCACCCCAAGACGCAGGTCTTCCCTGCACTCTGTCTGCACCCTCTGGGGACAGTGGCTGCCAGGTGGGGAGGGGGCGGAGGAGCAGACTCGGGGCGGGGCTGGGCACAGGCTGGGCAGTGTGCAGCCAGATCCATCCCCAGGAGGCGGAAGGGACAGACCAACCCCTTTGTCCACTCAGACGTCACATACAAAACTTGTATGAAAGGTTAAGACTTTTGCAGGGTGACAGACCCCAATCATGGGGCCTTCTGAGAGGACACCCTGGAGGGCCTTACTCGTGTCTGCCGTGGCATCCTCTGCCCTCCTCGCCTGTCCCGGGTCAGCTCCCTGCCTGCCTGTCAGCAAGGGAGCCACTGCTCTGTCCTGCTGTGTCACAGCATGATCCCAGGCCGCGCGGAGTAGAGACACTGGGAGCCACTGCACTGACAACATGGTACCTCATTTTCTAAGGAAGATGCTGAAAGTCAAACCTGTAGTGCACACATATGGATGGACTCTTCTTCAGGCACAGGAAGGATGGAGCAGAGACAAGCTGCAGCGTGGTAGGACCTGGAAGATGCCAGGCCCAAAAGGACAGGAATGTGCGTGTGTGTGTGTGTGGGGGGGTACTGGGGACTGAAGGGCCTTTGCACTGAGTTACATACATAGTCATTTATATTTTCATATTTTAAAATTATTACTTATTATTTTGTGGTACTGAGGGTTGAACTCAGGGCTCTTGTACAGAGCTACATCCCCAGCCTGTTTTTATTTTTTATTTTGAGACAAGCTCTCACTAAATTGCTGAGGTGCCCTGGGTGGGCTTGAATTTGCAATCCTCCCGCCTCGGCCCCCCAGAGTGCTGTGATTACAGGCTTGCACCACCATGCCTGGCCCAGACAGGTATTGTATGATGCCACTTCTGTGAAATATTTAGAGGGCAAGTTTTTTTTTTTTTTTTTTTGTGCTGGGGATCGAACTTGGGTCCTTGTGCGTGCAAGGCAAGCACTTTAACCACTGAGCTGAATCTCCAGCCCTATGTGAAATATTTAGAACAGGCAAATTCATAGAGGTGGCGAGTAGATGAGTGGTTGCGGGCAGCAGACAGGATGGGGTGACCTCTGGGAGTATGAGGTGTTGTCGGACTGAGTACAGTGTTTGTAATGAGCTGGTGATGATGGCTGCACAACCTTGTGGATTATGTAATTTGTGTTATTAAAAATGGTGAATTTTATGGTATGTGAATTGTTTTCTAAGACTAAGTTTATTCCTTCAAAAGAATAAGATTTGGTTTTAGAATATTAATACAGATTGATTAAAAAGGAGTTCATGCTTTGATGTAAATTTCCTAAGCGGTTCTGTTAGTTTTTAATAACTCTTATTGAGGATAAGGCTGAAGAGGGGCAATTTTGTTTCGGTTTTTCTTGTTTTGGTGGTGGTGCTGGGAATCAAACCCAGGTGGCTGTACCGCTGAGCTACACCCCCAGCTTTCTCCTATTTTTTTTCAAAATTTTGGGGCAGGGTCTTGTTAAATTGCCCAGCTGGGACTTGCCTGCCTCAGTCTCCCAAAGGGCTGGGATTTACAGGTGTGCTGCTGTGCCTGGCTAAGAGGAGTGATTTTATTTGTTTGGTGGTGGTAGTGATTGAGCTCTGCGCCTCACACGCGCTAGGCAAGTGCTCTACCACTGAGTTACGGCCTTGGCTTGAGGGGTGATTTTAAGTTCTTAGCCGCTGACATTTCCTTTGCTGTATGTGACAGCTGTCATTGGTTAGCGAGAGGAAAATGCACTCCACATTCACCTGTACATAGTAAAGGTTACACATTTTCTTAGTAGTTTGTGTTTATTTTTCATTAGAAAGTGAACAAAGATCTGACTAAAACTTGCAAACATGAATTAGGAAGATAGGCAGCATCGAAATGCTGGCCTAATGCTAAGTACTTTAGAGGGAAGGTTATGGCCAGGCTGGGTGGGTTGATGCCTGTGCCTTGGACTCGGGGTCAGTGCCTACCTGAGCACCTAGGCAGCCTTGCAGGGCAAAGGAGAGCAAGTCTCCTTGGGGTCGCCTCTAGGAGCCCGTGGTTAGTGGCGAAAACAAGCATCATCCCTCTCTTAGAATCCTGAACTCTGCATCTGTTTGTCTGTTTCCCCCTAAGATGAGGAACGGCTTCGAGGCTTCATCCCCAAGGTGTGGCTTGGTTACCACGGCTTTGAGGAGCCTAGGTCGTTGAAAAACATGGAGTAATAAGATCAGTTTTGGGGCTCCTGTCTCATTTATCCCCTCAGCTTGTTATTTAGTAGAATGAGCTCTTTTAATTTTTCTCTAACTTTTATCATCTTTGTGCTAATTATCACAGTATCATGATGTGGGTGTTCAGTAGATATTAATGGATGACAAATCCTTATTTTTTCAGTTAACATTAGTCAGATTCCTGAAAATAAATATAGTATGCCTGTTGTTTATTCCTTTTTACAACTTTAATATCAAGACACCGCTTATAATTAGTTATTGTCTGGACCGAATGTTATTTTACATGGAATTTTTTGGAAAGAAGAGTGCCAGTAATTGATTTCCGGGGGTGGAATAATTAGAGGTGAAAATTTTAATTACCTCTCCCTGTGGAAAGATATTTTGTTTAAGACAGAGCTTTTGCTGTAGTGAATAAGTCATTTCTATGCTGTATTTTAGATTAAATTATTCTAATAAAAACGTTTCCTGGTTTAAGAAGAAGAAACAAATAAAGAAGTAGGAATCAGTAAACCATTCTTAAGGGATCAGCTTGGCATTTAGCATTAAACGATTTTCTTTCTTTGTCTTATTGCTGTTTCTCAGGCTATAATTAAGTCATCCTTGATTTTCTTACCTGGGGTTTCTTTTTGGTGATATTCTGGTAGTTTTCAGATTTAGGTGATCTTGGAGATTTTTTTCCCACCTTAAAGGTATGACACAGAGTTGGCGATGGTTAACTAGAATTTTTAGCCTAATTATTGAGTATTCAAAGGTGAGTAAATCACTTCCTTCCCCCAAGGAGCACACAGCATGGAGCTGGTGCCAGGGATCCATGCAGAGCCCTGAAATGCAGTCTGGCGGGTGACATGTTGGCGGTGTAAGCATGGTGTTCTGGAGCCCTAGGCCAGCATTACTCTGGTGATCTTGCAGGGTGTCCCTGGCTGCAGGGCCTGGGGGATCAGGGACAGCGTGTGGAGCTGCGGGTGAGAGGAGCAGGGGCCGGGCAGTGGGCGGAACCAGGCGAGTGAGGACAGGAGGGGCAGCTTGCAGGTCAAGACAGGCTGCATCTCCTGCCCAGGGGGTGAGCGTGTTCTTAGGGAACCTGGCTTCAGATCGGCTGTCTGTGGACTGGATATAATGTTCTCTCACTTTGCCAGTGGCCAGAATGAGAAACACAGTGTTATGTGGCGTAGCGGAAGAAGAATGGGAGACTCGCTCAGTGGTCCTCTCAGGAACCGACTTGCGGGTGCTTCTTGTCCCTGTAGGTTAAAGCAGCCACTGGGGAGGAGGTATCCGCAGAGGAGCTTGGAGGTGCTGATCTTCACTGCAGGTAAGACAGGGACAGTCGTTTCTTTTTAGGATTGCCATTTTGTTTGTTAAAAAAAGTTTTCCATTATTTTTTTCCCAGTGCTAAACTTGCTTTCCTGTTTTGGGTTCAGTTCTTTGGACTGTGGAGCTGCAACTCCAAGCTAGCGTGTCACCTTTTTTCATTAGAGCTGGGAGGGATTGGAGACAGGTTTTCAATGTAGTTAACAAACATCCCTGGGCACCTGTTATGTGCCAGCCACTGCTTGTTTTAGAGGGCTGAGGGGCTTTTTGATGGGTTTCCTATAAGAGATACAGGAAAGGCAGCTGGTGCAGGAGCAGCTGTGGGGCCAGGCAGCAGGATCTGCGCTCCTTTTGGACCTCTGAAGTTAGAGAGGCCTGTGAGGCATCCGGGGAGTGGCGGCTGAGCAGGCATTGACTGTAGGAGGCCAGGTCAGGGCTGGGTGCCCTGCACAGAGGCGGAGGTACAGCTTGGGGCCCAGCGAGCTCCCCCCGGCAGGAGTGCAGTTAGAGAAGAGGGCCTGGGACTGAGTCCTAGATGGCAAGTACAGTGGGTCCGGTCACTGAGCGAAGTGGCCTGGAAAGTGTGGCAGACTTCCCTCTGCCGTGTCACGTTTGAGCCCAGGAGGCTGGTGGCTGTGGGAGGAGCCGGAAGAGCCGGATAGGTGGCAGCAGCTCTGCGTTGCTGTCATTAAACCGTCAGCCCCTTTGCCCCAGTGTTTCGTTTGCTCTTCTTCACAGTGCACCACGGATAGATTGTACCATGCCGAGTAATACAGGAAAATTTCAGACATAGTCCCTGCCCTCAAGGGTTTATAATTTAATTAGGCATATAAGCTAAATAAATGCATGAACTAAAAAAAGGACAAATATGCTCATGTGCATCCAGTTTAGAGTTAAAGGTGAAAGGCAGATGATTAAAGGGATGCTGAGGTGGAGCTGGTGTCGGGAAAGCCTGGGAGCGCTGAGTGTGAGCACACGCTCGTTGGTGTGAGCATGGTCGTGTGACACAAATGTGTGTTGCCGTGTATCCGAGGCCTGCAGGTGACTTGTGGCGGGGGTGGGTGTCCCTCGGGGGAGAGCGGGCTGTAGGTAACAGGGCGAGAAGAGGCGTAGGGCTGTTTGTAAGTGCTGATGGGGGAGGAGAGGAAGACAGCATTTGGGGAGTATTGATTTTTATAAAATTTAGACTTATAAAAACAAGTAAAGCTGTAGGCAGTGTGTCAAGCTAGGGGTGCAGGCTGAGAATTTGTTTTCTGTGTGCCTGACTTGTTGCCCCTGTAACTGGGCAGGCCCCCCAAGCCTCTGAAGCAGATGATGTGCTTGCGTGTCAGATGAAGACAGGAGTGCCGCCTGTCAGAGCACAGCTCCTATTACATACCAGACACTCGGTGCAAGATTATTATTGTTCAAAGCAACCCGTTTAAAATCATGGGAAAATGATCAGATGGTGATGGCTTTAAAAAAAATAATGTCAAATTTACTACTCCTAGATTGCTTACATTCATATTTATACTTCTCTGATTAGTCACCCTGAAGAGCTAATTTGATATAAAGACTTACTTACATAAGTGGCTCATGAAAGAATTCTCTTTCCTGCTGTCTGGGTAAATATTAGGGAGTTTTTATAAGAAAGCATTGTATTTTAAGTATTCACTGTCTGCTTCTGTCTCTTACTGAATTACAGTGTAGCTAGATGTCAGTGCTTTTAACTGGTCTTATGTACGAAGCATTTGAAACATCGGGTCAGTTGCCAGGTGTAGGGGGCACACCTGTGATCCCGGCCATTTGGGAGGGTGACGCAGGATGATCACAAGTTCAGGGCTGCCCTGGGCAACTTGGTAAGACCCTGTCTCAAACACAGACAGACAAACCAACAAACAAAAGGGCTAGTGCTGGGGCTCAGGGTTCGAGCGCTTGCCCAGCGTGTGTGAGACCTGGGCGCCATCCCCAGCACTGATGGGAAAGTCAGTTAGAGAAGCTGGGGGTCTAGCCTTTGCGAGGCCTTGTCACATGGTCTCTGCCATTAGAGCACCCACTCTGGAGGTGGGAGGGATCTGAACCCCCACGAGAGCCCCGCCCTGAGGAGCGTGGCCTAGGCTCGGGCAGTTTCCCTGGGTGAGACCTCAAAACCTAGAGGGCAGCACCTAAGTCCTTCCTCCTGCAGTGAAGGAAGATTCTGATCTTTTCAACCAGAGTTTTTGCCTGACTTTATAGATTTTTTAAAATTCTGTTGGAAAGTCACAGTAGACATACTGTGTGGGATGGCAAGGCCTCTGGTTGGAAAGAATCATCCAGAGTGGCTCCCGCCTCAGTTAGTGCACTCGAGAAGTTCCAGGCTCTTCTCACAGAACCACTTGATCACTTCCAGTTTTCCCATTACCCGGGCAATGATGCATTCACACCTTTCTATTGGTTATCTGTGCTGTGACTCGGCGAAGAGGGGGCTCACTGTTCTCGCAAAAAGAAGAAGAGATTGTGGTTGACGTGTTTAGAAGCTCAGCTAGGAACAAATACTTTGTGCTGTTAACAGTAATGTGAGAGTGTGTTGTCTGTTGCTGGATGGCATGTGGACACATATAGTTCTGTTCAAGGTCGGTGGGGTGAATGCTTTTTTTCAGTATTGGACATTGAATGCAGGGCCTTCGCACCAAGGTATCACCAGCCCCTTTTATTTTTTATTTTAAGACAGTGTATCGTGAAGTTGCTAAATTGCCCAGGTTGGGCTTGAACTTGTGATCCTCCTGCCTCAGCCTCTCAGAGTGACGGGATTATAGGCGTGTACCACCACGCTTGGCTAGGATGCACATTTAATAGCCCTGTCAGCAAGGCCCTGCAGCCTAGCAGCAGAGGGCCGAGGTTGGAAAGTGGAAGGCACGGCCTCTGAAGCAGCTGCTTCTTGTCCTAGGTTTTTCCCCTTGGTAAAACAAGGATAAATCTCTTTTGCCAAGAGGGTTAGAAGGATCAAAGAAAATGACATTTGTTAAAGTGTTTTGGAAATAATAGATTTCCTTCTCCTCCTTGGTAAGGAAGATTTGGAGTTTAAAATGTTTAGTTCCTCTTTCCTGTACTGATTGTCCCACTGTGCTTTACTCTGTAGGAAGTCTGGAGTCTCTGACCACTATGCTTTGGACGATCATCACGCCCTTCACTTAGTGAGGAAGATTGTGAGGAGTCTGAATTACCAGAAGAAATTGGATGTGTGTAGGATATGCTCTTTTGTCTCTTCTCCTAAAGCATTTTGGCTTCACCCCCCGGGTCATGTCTTGAGACACGTTAACACAGTTGTTCTCAACTTCTGTAGGTCACCGTTGAGCCATCGGAAGAGCCTTTGTTCCCTGCTGAGGAGCTGTACGGGATAGTGGGTGTGAACCTCAAGAGGAGCTTCGATGTCCGGGAGGTGCGTGAGAGCTGTGAGCTTGCTGCCAGTGGGAGTTGGGGCTTCCTGTGATGGATGCGCGAGTAGGGAGGATGGCTGTGACATGTGCGGGAAGAGGGCTTTACTGGTGCACAGGAAACACTATGGGAAAAGGGCGAAGTGCCTTCATAATCAGGACGTTTTCATTGCGCAGGAGAGCTTGGCTTGCTCATAGACCCATATTCCTGTGGACATTAGGAGCTATGTAGGACAGTTTCACAATTTTTTCAGCTATTTCTTTTCAGTGTTCTTATTTTGGGAAATGGATGAAATGTCAGTAAATTGTTGAAAGAAAAAAATATACCCTTTTAGATCAATATGACATTAGTGAAGAGTAGGTTTGATTACAGTTGAAGATGTTGCTGTGGTTACAGATTTCCAACAGACTTCTGTAGTCTAGGTAAATGATTTTTAGTGTTGGTATAGTGTGTAGGGTTTTATTTTGTTCACTATCCATACCTGGCAAAATACTCTTTAAATTAGGAAATTATTTTAATACAGATTCAGTGCTACAAGCTTTAATACTTTAAATTGCTTTTCATCCTTGACTATAACACTTTTGTACTAGTTGTGAAAAACAGAAAAGAAGAAAATAAAGTTGCTTGTAATTCGGCCATACAGAGAAAACAGCAAATGTTTTGGAGAGAGAAGTAGGTAGCTGGCTCTCTGTTCTGCATCTGTGGGTTTAAACAACCACAGATTGAACATGTTCTCCAAGAGAAACTACATCTGCACTGAATGTGTACAGACTTTTCTTGGGAGGGAGTCTTTGCTAGCGAATACTATAACAGTTATTTACATAGCAGTTACATTATATTTAGGTATTATGAGTAATCTAGAGATGACACAGTATGTGGGAGGATGTGCCACAGGTTATATGCAAAGATGACACTATTTTACACGAGGGACTTGAGCAGCTGCAGGCTTTGCTCTGGGGATCCTAGAACCAGTCCTCTATGGATAACAAGGGATAGCTGTATACATTTTTATGTAGTTGAAATAGTTTTGTTTTTCCCCAGCATGAGGGATCTAACTGAGGGCCTTGCACACGCTAGGCAAGCACTCCAAGCCTCGTACCCTCAGACACTTTTTTCCCCTCATACTGGGATCGAACTCAGGGCTATTGTACCACTGAGCAACGCTCCCAGGCCTTTTTATTTTTAATTTTGAGACAAGGTCTTGCTAAACTGCCGAGGCTGGCCTCAAACTCACAATCCTCCTGCTTCAGCCGTCAGAGTAGCTGGGATTACCGGCATGCGCCACCATACCCGATGACTCTGGCTTTCTTAAGTAGTAATCTAGACTGTCGGCTTCACGCTCATCATTGTAATTATAATTTACCGTATTTTTCTATAATGGCAAATAAGCTTTGTACGGACGTCTCATGATGTATCCAGGCTGGCCTTGAGCTCTCGGTGATCCTCCTGCCTCAGCCTTCCAAGTGCTGAGATCTACAGGCGTGCACCACTGTGCCCAGTAATGTAGGGTAAAATTTTGTGAAAGTGCAAACGTCATTGTGAATTGTTTGCCTTATAAATAATTTTAATGTGAAAATTCTTTGGTAATATAATTTCTCAAGAACGTTTTATTTTACCTCTTAGGTCATTGCTAGGATCGTGGATGGAAGCAGATTCAATGAGTTCAAAGCTTTATATGGAGACACATTAGTCACAGGTATAAAAGTGGAGAACTGAAGAGACGAACATTTTTTACTGCTTTGCAGATAAGTGATCTTTTGTCTCAAGACTTTAATACACTTGGCATGAACTTTGTTATTTAGAGTACTGCAAATGTGTGAGTCAGTTTTCAAAAGGAGCTGTTTTATAAAAACTGTGAGTCTAAAATGAAGTCAGCTAGATGCTGTGTATGGGCCCTTACCTGTGGTATTATAGGAAAAGGTTCTTAGCACAATTGATTGAAAACATTTGTAGCTCTTTTTGTTTCTTCATGTAACCAAGTACTTTGAACATTTCAGCTTTGTCTCCCCTGGTTTTTGGTCTGCAGTACACCTGGGGAATTGTAGGTGTTGTGTAGCTTTCCCGAGAACGTGGGGATGTTGAACCTGCTTGCGGGCTCTGTAGGTCTTAAACTGATCCAAGCAAACACCAGATTGAGAGCACAGGACAGAGTGCCGTGTCTGGGAAGACAAAATAATATTTATAAAAGCCAATTCTTTTGTCTAAAGGTGTTAAGTATGTAGGCCTTTGGAGAAAAAGATTTCAAACGGATGCGAGACTCAATATAATCTCCTCGGACAAAAGGCAGAACAAATACTGTGAATTTTGTGTGGTCATAATAAGCTTGAGAATACAGTAGTTATTCTGAAGGTAATGTATCACAGCCGGAAGAAAAGTAGTAGCTCCAGAAATCTAAATCCCAAATATGTGTAGAGGCTCCAGATACATCTCAGCACTTTCTCCTCGCTTGATTTGTGAGCAAGAGAAAGGTTCATGCTGGGAGTGGAATTTATGTTTTTGTGTTTAGGTGTTTAAGTGATTAAAAGCTTTTTCGTTGATATATAGATGGGATTTGTCACCAAATAGTGCAGGATGTAACCCTTGTTGTGTAGCGGTTTAAAACAAGTCAGAGCTCTTCTGTTTTCTCTGAAGATGGATGGCCTGTTCTTGTCATCGACTTTTATGTATTTGCTCAGTACTTGCTAAAAGACCTGCGACACCCTCTTTCCCTAGAATACCAGGAGCGCATCCAGGGTCCTTTGGCTCCGTCCTGGGACTCAGCTGAGGTTGGGGAGAGGGGAGGGGAGAGAGGAGATGATGGAGGTGAAAGGGTAGTGGGGTGGGATTCTCAGCAGCTGCAGGGCCCCTGGGAGTTGGCGAAGGTTTCCTGCTGCCTTGGCACAGGCTCCCTGCTGGCCCTCCTAGTCTCTCGGAAGGGTGCTTTGTTGTGTGGTCCTCATGTTTGGATCTAGCAGTTGATGAAGACCTTCCCTGCTGGGTCTCTCGTCTAGTGGGGGAGCGTGCCCTCCGCAGGAAGTCTATGCCTGGCCCCCCTTGGGCAGTGCCCAGGGTGGCTGGGATGTCTGAATGGTTGGCAGGGGATGCAGATGTTAGGGCAGGGTGGGGGCTGGGTTCTTGCTCTCTGTGGGCAGCGCAGGGCTGTTGGGAAGTTTGGAATTGCTGCTGTGAGTGGGTGTGTACCTTTGGCTTTGGGCTGGGACCCCAGACCTGACAAAGAGAAGTCTAGGCAGCCATCTGATCCATGTTCTGTTTCACCACGTTAAATAGACAGGATGATTTAAAGAAATAACAACTCAAGATAAAGCTGGAGTTAAGAACAAAAGCACATCTTTAAAAACCAAGTGTCCCGGCTCATCCTTTCTCTGAAATCACCTAAGATACCTGCCTTATAAGATAACATTTTTCTTTCTCTCTTTCTTCCTTGCTTGTCCCCACCCCTCCTTTCCTCTTCTCCCTGTGGAGGGCAGGTGTTTGGGGTGCTAGTGAAGGTGGAGAAAGCACATAAATGACGTTTGTGAAAGGAGAAAGAAAAAGATTCGAATGCACAGGAAATGAAAGCGGAGTGATCTCTTCTTCTAGGCTCAACTGAATTTCTTGCTTTATACCTTGTTACTGCCAAGCTTGACGGTTCTTGCTTTTTTTAAAAAATTATTTTCACTAAGTTAATCTTTAAAATTTTAAAGGCCTGTTGTTACAGAGGCATTTCGGAGTATGGCCTTCTAAATGACTCTGTGCTTTGGTGTCTGGTGTGTGCCAGAAGCAGACACGAGTTAAATGAAGGAGGGATGACAGGCTTAGCCAACCACTTACTGAAGCATCCAGTCAGTGGTAGCTGTGTGTGTAACATGACCTGCTTGAGAAGAAAAAAAAAAAAAAAAAAAAAAAAAAAAAAAAAAT